>JAVTVY010048515.1:0-232949 GCA_036873755.1 Hanleya hanleyi | reverse complement strand
CACACAAACACACACACACACACATATATATGACTCTTTTTTTCTAATACTATATTTACCATACACAAAGGCAGTTTTTACTGTGATCATTTAATCTATATATATAGACTCTTTTACCTTTTCACTATATATATATATATATACATCACATTCGGCTAAAGTGAAATGACTCTATTTACCAACAGGGGGCGCTGTTGACCCTCGCATAAGTACCAGGTGTCAATACGACAGATAACGTCACAAATAGGTCAACAGCGCCCCCTGTTGGTAAATAGAGTCATTTCACTTTAGCCGAATGTGATGTATATATGAAACTAGTTAGCCAGAAATCAAACCAGTTGACTTCGTCATGGTTTTTTAACAATATTATATTTGCCGCACACAAAGGCAGTTTCGCTGCATTTATTTACTGTATATATATATATATATATGGGTGTGTGTGTGTGTGTGTGTTATTTGTACCGACTGTTTATCACTCGTTGTATTAAAAGTTGTCAGTAATAAAAAGGATGTGTTAGTTCACTTTACTCGTTTGTTAACCTTAGGTCATGGAAGGTTTCTTATACGGTGTTTACCACGAACCTTACAACCCGGCTGGTTTTACGATTGTTAATAATATTTATCAGGTCGCCAAAAAACGCGGGATATGTAGTTACCCGACCCTTACTAGTGTCGATCCGTATACACTACATAGTCGGGTCATGAAGTGTTTTAAACAAGGCCTGATGTACTTGTACAATGGCGGGTATTAATAATAATAGTGGAGGTGTTACTATCGGGTTACGTAACAGCCCGGAGTTATCTCCCACTAGTTCCAGTTTTAGTCACCAGGGCCACAAGTGGCCAATACGACAGATTACGTCACCAGAAGGTCAACAGCGCCCCCTGGTGCCCATGGGACCGCAGATGCGCTTATGCGCAATCGATACATACGATGGACAGTCAGAGAGAGAGTGTGTGTGTGTGTGTGTGTGTGTGTGTGTGAGGGACTTTTTAGGACTTTTCTTGAACTTTCTTGGACTTTTTAGGACTTTTCATGGCATGTGTGTGTGTGTGTGTGTGTGTGTGTGGTCATATACGGTCGTTTGTATAGTATTAGTCTCAGTCCGTATCCTACCTCTAACCGGGAACCATGTCGAGTTCATGTCCGTTCTGTAATAAGATACTCTCTCGTCGCGATAGTATGCTCAGACATATGCGTCTAATGCATAGACAAGAGACACCACCGAGTCCTGCTATAGGTCCAACGAGTAGAGTAGAGCAACCCTATACGATGACGGTGAGTGAGCCTTCGAAGGTGGTATTACCATGCGGAAGGTCGTATCACCATGCGGGCGGAAGTATTGTCCATGGGGACGATTTTTCCAGTTCCGGTAATAATGGTAAAAATACATATACTCCAGGTCAAACTTTTGGCTACCATGGTGATCAAAATGATACCGACGCTACTGACGCCGATGGTGAAGATAATGATGATGACAATGATGGCGATGATAGTAAAGGTAGTGACGACGACACAGATGATGACGGAGAAGTTACGGATGATGCTGATGACGATAATGATGACACTGCTGGTGACAATGATGACGTCGAGGATGACGAGTGTTTGTGGGATCTCTTCGCGGATGAAGCGATTGATGATCATGAATCCGATATAAACGATCTTGCGGAAGTTTACGAAGAAGGTGGAATGGATGAACCAATTGCGCATCAGATGGCATATGACAAGCTTTTACCCAGAATACAGACGAGGTTCCGAAATATCTACGTCCGTAATCTAAGGTTATGGCGAGAACTACGGAAGCGCCCGATTCATCAGAAAGTAATGGCGACTAAGAAACGAATGCGTGAGGAAGACGACTTATCAAACGATGAAGCCGAAGAATCTGCCGTTGAGATGCGTAAATTCTTAATTAACAGACTTTTACCGCGCGTGTACACAAAACAACCGATCAAACCTGTTGATTAGTTGATTTCGCCACCAGGGCGTGTCGTTACATACGTTATCGATATATCCGCAGCTCTTTCACAGGGTTATGGAAATGAAATTGACGTTTGGGTACTAGGATTGCTCAGTTTGTATTTTCGTTTTGAAACTGTCATTACTAAATTCATTTGTATAAATAAATATATACTTTGAACTTTAACAACCGAAGTTGCGTTCTTCTTTCTTTCAGTCCCCGTCCAGAGTCGCTTCGATATCGCTTTATACGGACAATGGTCGGTTACTGTGAGGGACTTTTTAGGACTTTTCTTGAACTTTCTTGGACTTTTTAGGACTTTTCATGGCGTGTGTGTGTGTGTGTGTGTGTGGGTGTGTGTGTGTGAGGGACTTTTTAGGACTTTTCTTAGACTTTATTCGACTTTTCAGGACTTTTCTTGGAGTGTGTGTGTGTGTGTGTGTGTGTGTGTGTGTGGTCATATACGGTCGTTTGTACAGTATTAGTCTCAGTCCCCACGACATGTGGAAGATTGTATTACTATGCGAGCGGAAGTATTATCCATGGGGACGAATTTTCCAGTTCCGGTAGTAATGGTAAAAATATATGTACTTCAGGTCAAACTTTTGGCTACCATGGTGATCAAAACTCACAACTACAACAGCTCGGACACATAAAAACCACGAATGACACCTGTCGGGCAAAACACGCGCAATCTCGGCATAAACTAACGCGGCATTTTCCGCAAACTTCGACGCTTAATGGCTGATTACAGCTTTTGCAAACTCGGGGCGCGAATAAACGGGATAAACCTTCTACACATTTACGTGTTTTAATCTCCGGAAGTGAAGGGGAATTATTTAGGAGAATGGTCGTTGGACTTCTTATACCCACATTCCAATCATCCCCATTATAAACGGGTCGTGTTTCAACGACCCCATCTACGGCGAATACAGTCTCCAAACTAGGCCAACCGGAACTACCTAAAATGTCCGCATTTTCTCGTACGAATCCGGCCCACGTAGAGTTGTTAGCCTATAAAAAATATAGAGTTGGAATATTAAAAGTGCGTAGCCCTTGTATTCAAATCAGTTATAATCAAACATTTACAACACCGTTCGCTATGTACATCGTTATATCGACAAAGTCGGTATTATCCGCGAGTAGATCGCGATAAAATTACAATACTTACGGACGATTCTCTAGGTTCGATGATATTTTTCATTAAATTCGCCATTCCGAAGTAAGCTATAAGTTGAATTCTATTAGAGATATATATATATATTTCGACCAACAATTCTCAAATAATGATCTATTTCACGATATGCCCATTCAACTCCCACTATACGGTGATTGTATAATTGCCCCAATTAAAGCGATATCGGTCTGTACATATAAATATTCGAACCCCCAATATTATCATATGCTAATTGCAATCGAGTTCTGAGCGTTATAATTGAAACACACGTTTATACTCCGACCGAGCGGTTTCTGTTATCCGACCACACCTGTTACCACAACACACACCCTTCGCATTGACAGGTAATAAAATCAATACAATTATGTACCATGACCGGCTTCTAACCATATAGCGAGGTTAAATATACATATATACCGAGTGTTCGCTAATGCTAAGTGCAATTTGTAAAAAAATAACTGTCTACAATATATATGAACGCTTAACGTACAGATTCGGATAATTTATTGCTATGAACCCGTATAAAAATATATATCGAAATATCACCTTTTTGTAAAAGCGGAATGAAACCTAAAATATAGACTATTTAAACGATTAACGTATGAATTCGGAAGATTTATTTATAATACCGTATGTAGATCTTTAATATATATATATTCAGGTAGAATTATAACACATATAATTTATTAATATCCAGACGCAATAATTTATACGAATAAAAAATTATTAATGACGTATGACAGCGCTCGGAGGCTATTTGGGAGGCTATGTGCATTTGGGAGGCTTGTGTAAGGCCTGAAATACGCATATATAACTACTGTCATTCATCAGTAAGCATGGTTTGGGGTGCTGTAACTCAACATAGCTATGTAAAACACCCATTTTAGTTTGTATTGAAGAGCCGCCTGTAGCATTTCCATGTTCTTCTAAAGCATAGGAATGATAAGGTGTATTTTTGCGTAATTCAAATTTATCTTAAGAAAAGATGTATCTTTGCTGAGAATAAAACTATTATCTTCAAATAAACAGCCTTTTTCATCCCCTATGGGTAGCTTATTACTAGTATTATCTCTAGTGAGCTCTGCAATGACATCAGCATCTGGGGTGAAGTTCAAGTCAACCCAAAATGCATAGGTGTAACTTCAAGTCAACCCAAAATGCATAGGTGTAACTTCACTAAGACTAGCATTGTCGTCTACATCGAGCATAGAAGCATCTTTGTTGGGAATTTCTCTTTCATTCATAACACCGTCGTTTTATAATTTAGACAAAGAAACATTCTTCCGTGCTTAAACTGTTGGTTGTTCCTCAACCTCAGCAGACTTCTCTTTCTGACTTCTGATCGTGTAGTAAAGCGTTCGGACATTCGTCCGTTTTATCACACTTGCTTATGAGGGATTATGAACATCTGTCTCATCACCGAGAGCGAAACTGCGGAATGGGCTCTTTTGCTCGGGCGCCTTTTTTCGAAGTGTTTCCATTTTTCCTCTTATTAAGCTTAGAATGGCCTTGCCATCAGAACCCATATTTAACTAAATGCTTTCAATCACACTTTCAAAGTACTTAGCCGACTGTATATGTGTTTCTGCAAGAGAGGTCTTCTCCGCTGAATTTGTCAGAATACAAGGAACTTTTTGTGAAGCAGCCTGGTCATTGATGAGAATCGAGACACTTGTTTCCTCGGAATGCTTAGGAGCATGTCTGGATTTCGTACAGACCCATTTTAAAAGCCCTGTCTAGCCGCATTTCAGCATTGACCTTGAATAGGACAATCCCATTGTATCTGACCTTCATTCCACAAATGTGGCACGTCTTAACCTGAGATTTACATCAAATAGCAAGCCCACAACCTCCAAGTAGAATTGATATGAAGGGTGAGCTGTTTCAATGCCGGACATCCACATCTCCATAATCCCCATTTTCAACATTCGGTCAAAAGTATAGAACTCACCATATACATCATGAAGCTCACCATATCTCTCAGATAGGTTTAATATTATCATAATATGGGCTCTCAACGGAGAATTTTGTTTTGACAAGTAGTTGATTTGGTTTCAAATGATCAAAACGATCATGCTGATTGTAAATATCTAAACCGCTGGAGATAAGAGATTATTTCATCTTTTCATTTCTTACTTCCACGATCCATACAGCCTTCGACACCTGCACTAGTCCACGGAGGACAGCCGGCCCCGATCCAACAAACTTTTGTGAAGCACGATCAATATCAATCGGTTTAGTAGAATCCAAGCCTAGCAGCTTTAGGCTCAGTGGCCTCTCAAACACTGTGTGCCATTAAAAAAATAGCAAATTTGAAGAAAAAAATCACTAATGCTACAAAGTGCAATCTGAAAATAAAGTGCCACGAATCAAGGAGATCATTCAGGTCGTCATGCTCAAACTCATATTGATCCACTTTCCTCGAATTCGACCGGCTATCCCATATTACAACGCATATAAGGGAAGTGAGAAGAGGTGCCGACATACTGAAAGAGCCACATGACTTCACAGTATAGTCTTCTGGTTAACCTATTGGAAATCACATACCAAGAATCTAACGATTCGTGATATGTGTTGTATCTCAGGTACGCTTTTATTGTACCTGTTCATGTGGCAACTTGGATGATATGACCACACGTCCTCTATCACCGGCATAAGCGGTATTAGATACAAATCTAGAGAGCTATGATGGAAATGCTCTGACAACTCGTATATTGGTACTTCGTGAGCTGTGTCGCTGTGACAACTCGTACACTGGGGATTGGTGAGCTGTATCGTCGTCAGATGAAAACGACGGCATTTAACACAAAAGACTAGTCTGTAAGGCCCGATGTCGACCAAGCATCAACTTCACACAAATGCTAACATATATCAAAGACCAAAAGGTCTGTACAGGGGGCGGGCCTCGGGGACGAAACGCCCACCAGCAGAATCTCGCCATATACAGGTAATAATTACAACACATATAAGGCGCAGTTGACCCATATTCGTGGCCGTATGCGGTCTGTCAATTTCCTTGTATGTTGTCTATATCATAGATAGTTATATCGATAACAAGTCGAATAAACTCCGCCTAACTACTGTACTGCTATGTGTTTAAAGACTGGCAATTTCGGTGTCCGAGCTCTATCTTCAGTTCAAAAGAATTACCCACACGAGTGGGCCCTCTCGCCATTGTGGCATATGACCAACATGTCCTGGATTTATGTATTCGAATTACAGGTGCTAGATTTGTGCCCCCGAGGTACATTTATTCCGACCAACAGGTGTTGGAAATGTATATCCCAACAACAGGTGTTAGATTTGCGTAACCGACAAATAGGTGCCACATTTGTGTATCGGAAAACAGGTGCTGAATTTGTGTACTATTTCCGCTGCTGAATGCATGCATCTGCCGACTGGTGCTGGATTTTGGTTTTCGACCAATAATGCTGGATTTTTTGTATCCGACGAACATGTGCGGAGTTTTTGTATCCGAATAACTCGTACTGGATGTGTGTATCCGATCAACATGGATTGGATTTGTGTATACAACCAACACGTACTTGCTATTGAGATGGTGGCGTCTCCGACAAGTTTTCATAAATACACTACACTAAATCGGATTCATTTTGTCTTGTTGCATGTAACGTACGCAAATTTTACTCGGACAGATCCTACGGTCTTTTAAGGGCTCTAAATTAAACCACTCCCGATGACGTGAAGTATAGGAACCATGAGGTTATTCGGTTTGAAATGGTATCCTGAAGGGAATTTTGATGCATTCCACATTCGAAATACACACATGAGTCGAATCAAATTTTACATAATTTCGAATTATCTTTTACATAATTTTTTTGCGTAATTATTTCATCGCTGATTTTAGTTAGATTACTATCATCTTTCATCAACATGCCACAATAAATGACCTCTATTGGATTTGGTAGAATATAAATTGTACGATATTAATTACAATGGCGTGATTTACTTGTTATGGGTGATATCGTTCTTGAATTTAGGAGCGCTTCATCTATTCGGACGTGTTATGGTTTCAATGTGCCTTTACAAAATATGACAAGGGAGCAATCCAAAATCTACATTGAATTCACAATGAACAGTGCGATCTACCGAGCTAGATGATTAAAAATTTCAAAAAAATGAGCAAGGCCTGTTTGGATGAGGACCAAAACTATACAATTGTTGTCGCAGTTCCTGCCATATCCAGAACGTTTGGTAGTTTCTGATCTGGCTAAATGCGTTATCGTTTAAATTAGATACTCAGTTGTATACCAGTATCGCTAAAAATTATGATAAGATGAATTTTAATTGCCTCATATGTGACCCGGGTTTACAAGTCTAGCTTGTCAATAAAGCCATCTGCTTAATGCTGCTTTTTATTTTCTAAGAACTCGTACAAATCGCTTGAATACACGGGCCTAAGCCTTCGTCGGTATACAATAGTTTTCATGCCACAATCAACATTTTACACCATGGTCTACTTAGCCGACCGGGTTATTAAATGTTAAATTTTTATTAAATACGGTTATAAGAGCTATAAATTCGGGATCAGGGTTGCCTATCAGCAAACATAAGGTGACAATAAAAAAGATAATATGCATACAATGTATCTATGCTAGATCCGCCGCTAGAGGGCAGCGACGCTCGTCAATAACCCATCTGTCTAATGGCACTATTTATGTTCTATAAAGATCCATAAAAGACATAAGCCTTCCTCTGTACAACCGAGTCCAGGTCACAATTCACATTTTACTTCACGATATTAACATCGGTGTAATTGTTGCATTTACACCATGGTCTACTTAGCCGGCCTATTGACTTAGTGGGTAAATGGAACATCATTAATAAACAGTGTCAGACCGACTGATATTACAAATGTGGGTTGCGGTCGGAAACAATTTACAGCATCTAGAGAATCCGTTTCTCAGATTATCGGGACAGGTAATGCGTCAGATCCGACATTAAACAAGTATCCGCTTCCCGTTAATTATATTATGTTTTCGTATTAATCCGTTAACACACAATACCCGTGGAATACTATAAAGCTGAGCTTAGTATATAAGAGAGAGAGATAGACACATCCATTGTTTTACTTTTAACTTCAAGACATTACTCATTATGGACATTGCTCTGTGCCATTGTCTCAATGGTTGAATTGGAGCGATATGCAAAAGGTGGAAAGAATTGACGACGTCTGGCGACTAAAAAGCAACCATTTGACTACAGGAAAGCATCTCTCGGCACCTAACATCCAGACCGAGAATACGGTGGATTCTCGAACGTAGCCTTAGTATCTCAACCGCTCTTTTATTGCAGCTGTTCATATGGAGACTACGAAATACCCACACGGAGCTGTGATGACAGATCAACTCAAACAACTCATCTGATGTTAACCCTACCTGGCCTGGGCTTTTTGAGACCCGTCCATTCCTGGAGAGCGGGCATTTCACGCCCCCCACCCCCTCTATTTTTGTGATCCCTTGAGCTAGGAGGATGAAACTTATCACACTATATCCTTGGGTCAAGCCCAACCAGCAAATGTAAAAAAAAAAGCAAGAAGGCCGCTTTGATGACGTCACAGTGTCGTCATTATCTGGGGGTAGCACAGAAAGTTTGGTAAGGGCCGCATCTGTCCGCACATAACATTGAAACCGAGAGTATGGTGGACTGTCGGACGTAGTCTTGGTATCTCAGCTGCGCTTTACCTAGCCTTACTATCTCAGCCATGCGAAGCCGTAGTGAAACAACGTAATGCTGAGGCTAGACAACTATTTATTTGGATAGATTGGCAATTTCAGATTATTTTGTTCACAGAATTTTACCTGCGATGTCTGTGCAATTTGCAATGATACAATGATGGGCCAGTAACTATGTAATTGTACATACCACGACGTTGTGGTTCTGTTATGCCGTACATTTCGATTTATTTCGTTAAATATAGTTTTGTTTGTCTTTCCAAGACAATCATTCGTGATGGTGAGTAGAACCTTGCTTTGGAATCAGTGGGAAAACGCAAACGAACACTTTCAATACGTGCGGTCTGACATCAGTGATGTCCGGCTGTTGTTTGGCGGACTCCTTCTCTATGGTTGTCTAACCTGTGATAATGTATACTGGTAATAATAACTATTTTCATCTTGCTATGGTGCTATTTTGAATGTGCAAGTCATTCCCAGTGGATATAGCCATGACAAGGCGTCACATGTGCAGTCGATTCACCCCCATACGACTGTAGATTCCAGTATGAACATAGCTGATAATATATCGCCTGAACCACTAGCTAAACGGAGAGACGCCGTGACAAACCGATATTACTCTCGAACTGTTCTGGCGCTTTGTCGTTTTTCGGGATGTTCTGTCAGCATCGTTGAAGCAAAATTCACATTTGACAGCAATTCGACTTAAGTAATCCATCGTTACAGCGAGGTAGATACAATTCTTGTTGGTCGACGTTGATTTACCGTCTGTAATAGCAGATCACCGTCTGCAAATCAACTTTGACTTATCTGTTGTTGTGTTTCGGTTGTTCCAGGTCTTGACTTTATTTTAACCTATTGACAAAGTTAAAATAACATTGCAATTTCATGGCAATAGCAACCTTATATATGTACGATGTATTTCGGCTTCTTCAGTTCTCAAGGTTGAAATAACCTTGAAATCTCACCTGAAAGACGTTATTAATTCACCTTCGAACCAATGTTAATAGGGCGTCGGCATATCGATGATGAACGTTGTATCGGCTTTGTTATTTGGTTTATCGACTTCAAGATGTGAACTCGACCTATTTTCGACATTTGAACAACGTCATGTGCGTACTGAAAGGGAACGGTTTTAATGGACATGACCGTATTTGCTGACCTCTGCGATATGAAGGAGGCAACAAGATTGTTGACGCCAAAACCATTCCCTCTATTTCAGCTGGTGTCGAGTATTATACTTACAATACATGTAGATCTCGGGGATCGTATTATCATGTGTATATATAATGGATCGTAGACTTATCTGTACTCTAATGCAGTTGACATCTTGGTAGCATAATCTTACATTCCTCGGGGACATAAAAACATTGGTGGCGTTTTGTTTTCATATCTTTCGTTCCCTTTAAATTCCTTTCACACTCGAGATAATGGATACTTATAGATTTGAAAATCGGAAATGTACTTTCTATTGGAAGTTATTTTCAAGGCCACATTTAGTTTTTGGTTTGTGTTTTCATCTCCCATTACTTCATCAGACCCACACACATTATGATGTTTGTTAGAGAGTGAGTATGATCATTTACCATCTTATACAGAAGTTTATGGTAAAGCAGATACTAGATGCTTCTTGGCCAGATGTCAAAGATAGAGTATACAACGTCACATCTAGCGCATCCTACGGGACAGGACAAGGAACAGATTTAACCGATGTGACGTGGTAAATTCTTCCAGGTTCATACTTTATCGTCATTGCTCATCGACGATTTTTCGCCTTCCGACTCATAGTTGTATGCGTGTCTACCATTTGAGGTAAAAGTTACTTCAACTGAACGAGTTGAAGATGGTTCACATGCTATCCCCGTAACGAATATATTCAACCCTGTTTTCGTTGTTCTGGTCAGTTTGGTAAGTAAATGTAGGATTTTAAGCAGTGGATAATACAGTACATTCCCATCTGTGGAATTATTGTACGTCTCATACCAAACTTGTATAGAAAACAAATAGATCACCCTGGTATGTAGCCTTTATTACCCCGTATTCACTCGGTCACGACGGCATGAGTTAATCCATCGGAATCAATCGGGTGTACGCACTGCCCTTGCGCTAGAGTTTATCGACAGAAGACCGAGTTGTCGGCCCATATATGCTAGTTTGGAAAACGACTTTGCTGAGCGCATCATCATTGCACGGGCGTCTACATTGGTTCGCGATGTTGGGATACGCACGTTCATCACAACTAACAAGTGACTAATAAATACGGCAAGTAGCTCTGTGATCACGGTCAATTTGTCCAGGGTAAAAGGAGAATGGTGAGAATAGCTCTCCAAGTCAACCTGGCATGATATATATTCTGAGAGCACCTCGCACCAATATTTGTTCGCTTACGTCACTGTTTCGGTCATACATGTACGTCATCAACTAGGTCAGCCAGATGGTCACCCTGACCTTCCATAGCAGATGACGGATCCATTCAGTCTAGATGGCAATCACATTCATCAACTTTACAGGATACGCGAGTGTTGAGTTTCTATAAAATTCATTAGGAGAAAGTCGGAACTACGTTTGCATGAATCTCTCCAAAACGATAGAAAAAGATTTTTCGATAGATTGCCTGAGTGATTTTGATGTTTGAAAACCGACTGAAGGGTGGTGGTTTCAATGAAATAGTGAGCACAAGAATATTTTCCAAGCTTTGTTTATCATATGCTTCTTAACCTGAAAGTATTTTTGAATACTTCTGAATGAAAGAACTACATTGTGGGTTGCTCCGTCGTTACGTAGTAAATATGGCAGTAACCCTGAATTCAATTCGATTCACTGTAAAGCTGTAAACAGAATTTGTACTACGTCTGTTAATAAATGATCACATTAAAAGATAGCAGCCCGTGATGACGTTCGTCTCTGGAGAGCATGTTTTAAGCCGGAAGAACACAAATAGAAAAACATATTAATGAATAAGAGCAACTGTTTGGCGGAAGATTCATCAAATCCATCCTATTGAATACAGGCATCAATCCATACGGTATCTTCATGTCAATAATAGTCTGTTCACATGACAAAGTGGCAGTAAAATTCAACCAGACACAAAATGAAGAAAATAAAAGTCAAAACAATCTATTTTCTTTTAGAAAGGAAAAATGACCAGCAGCTTTCACTGGTGTTGGCAAGATATCAGCATGTCCCTACTGTAAACTCCTTAAAACATAAAACTACGATTTCGTCTACAGTTTAAATTGACAATTGAGCTATGATTGAAACATGAAAATTAATTCAAAGACAATCTGAATTTACCTGGTGTCTCTATTACGGTGTCTCTATTACGGTGTCTCTCCAAAATAATAAAAAGACTTGCGATAGATTATCAGTGAGGTTTGATGTTTGGGTACCCATTTGCCAAGATAATATCCGACTTGTAGTTGTCGTTTCGACGTATGTTTTCCTCACATTTAGCTAATGAACTGCCAGAAACGGAGATATCAGATAGAAAATTTTTATTTAGCAATCTGTATGCATTTCGCAACATAAATAGATATAGCCAATGAACATATCGATTGCTAGTCGAAAAATACTGTTCTCCTGCACGAAACGATCCATTCGATGTATTTCTGCTGAAAACGTGGGCAATATAACAATGTCAAAATATTTCATGCACAGACGCATTTTCAATAAAAGCGATCCAAATTTCCACCATTCCGATAGCTATTTTTTCTGGTGTATTACTAGTGCTGTTGTTCAACCCAACAATTTTTTAAGAAGAATAGTAGTCCTTCACTAACAACTGTTGTGAGAAACAAGTTTGCTATGCGACCAACGATCATGCAAAGCCCCTGGTTTACCATCAACAGAGAAAGCTCATAACTGTCTTGTTCTTATCAACAGATATTGCTCAAGGGTACAAGATTTTACATTTTCCTTTTACTAACTTCCGTTGTTTGCATTAGTAGACATGTCGGATCATATCGATGCCCGAAGCAGACAGATGCAGAAAAGGTACGCCACATTAGACATCCATACCAAACAAAGATGTACGACATGATATACAGGGACAATCCACGGGTGTAATACCCATGTGCCGTCATAGCTCAGTCTGTAGAGCATCGGTGCGTTGAGCCGGGGTCGTGGGTTCGAATCCCGCTGACGATCAAATTAATTCTTTCTCTCTGAAAAATCATTTCATATGTATATATGCTCAGTGGCGGGCTATACGCCATACCAAATATCATTTCTTCATGATCGATATACAGTGTAATTGATGGTGGTTTGGTCCTAGATTTCTTATGACACAATATCTCGTCCTATGTCTTACCTGAATTCACCGACATTCAAAACATCTGCAGAAATGGGATTTAAACAAGATATATATTTCCGAAGACGTCATTTCTTTCCTATTTTTTTATATACACCTCCACTGATGAACGATTGCGAGCCGACGTGTGCATATAACGGAAGCTCCGTCCATTGCAGACTTTGCAACTCTTCGCTTCATAATTGCTGATGCAAACGCCTTCAGTCAATCTGATACTATTCAACAATACGAGGAACACATGTAGTGGAAATGAAATCGAAACTCGGGGTTATCGGTCAGTAGCTGCAGTTATCGACTTTGAATCTGGTAGCTAGTTCCCCATATCAGGGTCTCTGTGAAGAATATATAATCCCTTTCCCCGGTTTTTAAGGAGCCTATGATAGAGAATCATATCTGGACCTGTGCCTTTACAAGAATGATCAAGCGTTTCTCCCACGTTGATTCTACGACAAGAGAGACGATTACAATTTTGTCATATTTAACTATCCATTTTTGAATAGCAAGAAACTGTCAGAAGGATAGACCAGATATATTGGGGTATAGACGTGACGGATCCGAATAGATTTTGGGTCTTTTTGACCCAACTATATTGGTTACGTCACGTCTATACCCAAAAATTCTGACAGTGTATTCCAGAAAGACCTGCATACAGCGTATATATAACATACCTGGCAGCATTTGGCCCATTGTGACGATTCGAATCAACACCACAGAATAATACTGCAGAAACTAGTTAAACAAGTCTATAGTATACAATCAGAAACCTCCATTAAAGTTTCTCAGATTCTGTGATAAATATCGTACACCGACGAGAAAATACGTCCATAGCGTGCAAGATCTCAAGCGCTACATTTCCTAATTTGTGTCTAATTCCGCTTAACCCGGGTCTAAGGGCCGTTTGAATATCATGTGTTTTACATCTCTAACCATCAAAGCGTGATTGAGACACATACCCTGGAGACGACTGGAAACATCATGATGACATCGTTGAAAACTAGACCGCTTCTATCCTATTTTTATTTCATACACATTTCGAATTGGCGCTAAGTGTCACGTAATAGTTCTCTTAATTATTGACCCGGAAATTGTTTGTGGACGAGGGCTGAATATTGAATGTCGGGTCGGGCGCTTGCTATATATACGAGCAGTTAGAAAAATGCAATTCTCGGTTCACAGTGATGGATTTTGTTAGAATATCGGGATTTAAAATGGACATTTGACAGTCACAGTTACAGCTTAATGATTCGGAGTTGAGGACGCCCACTGTCATGCTTATTGTATTAGGTTCTAGTAATATATTATTAAATGATGAAAATGTCCTATAATATTGTACATGTGTAACTGCAAATCTGAATATGGTCGTACAATAAACAGAGGTGTGACAAATAAATGCCATATTATTATTCGGTAGTCAGTATTTGCACAAGGTATACATGATAGAGTGTTTAATTCTGTAGGATTATTCAGCCTAGGCGCAGGCAATTGTCAATGCTTTACATGTTCTATACAAATAGTACCCAAATCATTGTCGGTGTTAGTTTCAAATATGTTACAGCCTGCAAATTTGAAATTTGTTCTCTATTTTGTTTAATCAAAATTAGACTTAGAGAGTAGATTCAATAGTTTGAGAGAAACATTAATATAAAAAGAGAGTTACTTGTCGGAATAAATGAAGAAACGCAAATGCATCATTATGCCGGGTTCCGAACGACAGCTGTGTTATTATCTTCTAGGTTGACAGTATAAGGTCAATGCCCGGAGCCGACAAAATGTCCATTACGGAATTACAGTATGCGGAAGAATAAGGTGATCCGATTCCGGAGGATTAATCTCACTTCGGATCAAGAGAGCATCAAACAGCCGCTAACGATTCATATCGAAGACACTCAAGCCTCCATCAATGTGTCTGGTCAAAAATAATCTCAAAATTCCAGTCTGTCACGAGAGGTAAAATGTCTCAACTTAGGTAATAATGTAAAGGGATAAAAGCTAGTGACAGACTCGATTTAATTTACCGAAACAGTATCTTCACTTATTAAAGCAAAAAGAGTATTTTGTTTCCGGTCGATAACCTTGGAAAAAAGTGAATCAGTGACAACTTTCTCTAACACTCAACATCGCATTACAGACAAATTCCAGTTTGATGACTCTTACCATGATTAAGAGAGATAACTTCGCAGAAGAAATTACGCCAAAACGTTGACTCACAGGGTTCAGAACGACACGCCCGATGACTAGAAACAAAATACTATGTTTTGCCTACTGCATGACGTTATAACATATACTGGATCGCAAAATCACTAATATATTTATTTAATTCTAATACTATTATATTAAAGCGCAGTTAGTAGTATTACCAGATTTTCTGGTTAGCTAACCCCATATGATAACTGCACATTTTAGTGCCGAAAATTACTGTTACATTTACGGCAGTAGCACCACCAATATTGGAAGGCCACCAACGATGTTACCCAACAACTAATCAACGGTCTCTTAATACGGTCATTTCTTCATGTAAGTGACCACAGCAGTCTCTTCTACTTTCTTCTCTTGAATTTTTAGTCAAGTAAGATACGCCAGTTTGATTTTCGTCCCATTTCCCTTCTTTGGAATATTTGAATAGGTCAGATAGATCAGTTTGCTCTTCCTCTCCTATTTTAATCTGCGAATGATACGCCACATTGAGTTGCCCCCTTGGTTAAATGGAATGTCATTTATAATCTTTCTAGTTTTTATCCATGTCAGATATGTCAGTTTGGCTATCTTGGGAAATGACAATCTATCTACCCAAGGGGGATTACTCAATATGGCTCTTATGTCACAAAGCAAAATTGAAGAGAATTACCCAACTGGCGTGTCTGCCATGACGAAGACCTAAATGAGAGAACATTAGAAATGACATTCCCTCTACTTAAGGGAGACAACCCAATATGGAATATCCTTCGCAGATTAAAATAGGAGAGGAAAACCATCGACATATATTACGTATCTAAATACCAGGTATACCAGGAGAGAGAAAACGAAAGGACCTTATACCGCGTATCTTGCATGACTAAAGTTCAAGAGCCAATCTTGGGAAAATACATTCTATTCATCCAAGGGGGACTACTCGATAATGCTTGTGTGTCTCGAAGCAAACTGACATGTCTGGCGTGAATATCTTGGGGGAAATAACAATCTATCTGCCCAAAGGGGATTACTCAATACGGCAGCCCTATATGATAAGGTTGATCCTGTTGGAATCCCATATAACGATTTCACACCCTCTATCTGTAACTTCGTTAACAAACTTCGTGAGTTCAAAACAAACGGTAGGATATACTCATCTGAACAGTCAGAAACGTTTCGATCAAACCATGATCAGGCGATGTAGAATCGGCCATACACGGTTAACTCACGCACATTTACTAAAACAAAGAGCCAGTCCCAAGTTGTTTTCCATGCCATGAAGATCTCACGGTGAAACATATTCTTATCGAATGCATAGATTTTAAGATTATAAGAGATGTTTTTTATCGAGCGACTACTTTGGAAGATCTTTTTAGTCGGATGAGGGAGGATTTCTCCTTGGGTTATTTGAGAGAAATCGGTTTGTTCATCAGTTTTATTATGTGTATGTTTAATGCGTTGGATTACTAAGTTATTGATTTGGGTACTTAGAATTTTGTTTGATCGTCGCTATATAGCTGAAATATTGCTGAACCCGACCTTAATTCTCTCTCTCTCTCTTCTCTACTCAATACGGCTCGTCTATCTCAAAGCGAAATGGGAGAGAACTACGAAACTGGCGTATATGCCATGAAAACAATGAGGGAAGATTAAAAATGAGATTACATCTACCTAATATATAAAGTGAAATATCTTATTTTTTATTTCCGTGTGTTAATTTCAAACTTTGAATCGAGCTAAACGTGTTCGGAAAAAATGCGATGTTTTTAATCATATGTCTGGCGGAACCACTTTAATCTTATGCATTGAGTTTACTGTTCGACCTCGTCGAATTCCACGTTTTACTATTTCGTCGTTATATAAATTGTTTCCACGGACGTAGATTTCTCATAAGGTATTTGCAATGATGAATTTGGCATGCAAACAAGCCATTAATGTCCAACGAATAATTCAACTTGGGGGAAAAATCGAATGTTGGTGTTTATTGTACTTGTATACGTATATGGATTCACAACATTACCATTGTGAATAAAAGAACAATTATCTTCAGATCATGGATTTCAACTGACGGCTGAGTATCAAGTGTTGGATTCTTAGGTGTATCCAGAACCCTTGGAATTCAAATAGATAGTGCAAGAATTAGTGTTCAGTGAATATTATCAGCCGGGAACGAGTAAAGATGAAAGCCTTGGATATAGCTTTGTGGTGAAATGAGACCAGTCGATAACTCGAAATATAGTTTTAGGTATGTTCATAGAAGGTCAGATGAATGTCGCAAGGATTGTATTTGTGTGACGCAGACAAGACAACTCATTCACTGTGATTTAAGTCCATTTAATGTATACTCCTAATTAAATCCCCCCTAATGTGGAAGTCAATAGGCCTGAAGGAAGAAGTATCACATTGGTCATATTACATAAAATGCCACTGGCTGATTTTATAACTCAATATTTGATTAAATTTGCAAAAAAAACAGATGTCTCGATGGCAATAATATGGAACAATGGAGCGGAATTAATTTCTCCCGCACCCCATATTTACAAGTCCTGACAATCCCCGCTGTAGGACATGAAATGATGGCGACTCGCCAAATCTATTTTACCTCAGAATCCTTAAAAGTTAATTATACCACTAATTAAAAGTGATTGCGCCTGCGGACTGCCATCATCTGAACTACAATACCATGCAATAAGAGCATGCCTTCCCGTGTATCAGGGATTTGCCAATTCTTAGAATTTGATTGTCGGCATTCAACCGATGGATTAGTTTAGATCATAACCTTCGATATAGATGGACTAAAGTCCATTTTATTCATTATGTTCCAGATGTCTTGGTGGAGACTTCGGATCGAAATTACTGCTCAACAGTGAACCCTTTCTCAATATCTAACAGCCTTGATAGGCGATTTGCCTGCTAAAGTTTGACGTCACTGTGACAAGCCTGCAATACTGCCTTGCCAGATAGGGAACAACCTCGCCGCACCCCCAACAACAAAATAAATAATATTAAAGTAAAATAAAGTAAAATGCAAACGTCGGTACTAAGTAAATCCTAAACAGTGAAACAACAGTGTAGCTACGTATCACATTGCTTATCGTTCCAGATATGAAGACCGCTAATAGTTAATTTTCTTCCTTACTTCATCATGATTACTTTTAGTGACATGACATTAAAAAATGATGATGATCTGAGATTTCGTTAACGGCAGATCTCACAGATTGAAAGGGGGAGGTATAAGTAAGTCTGATCCTCCCTCAAAGGGCTCGCACTGGGGTTCGAATGCAATATATTTTGTGGAAAAATTCGGATTTTCGTATATTGTTATGTGGTAGACTAGTCTTTGTCTAAACAAGCTACCCGTTATATAAAAAGTTATCTTATCTTAAAATCCATATTAAATATAGTGAATAAGAGCTATTCCCTTCAAAACCAAAAAAGTAATACCATGGATATCCGTTGGAGCGAAAAGTTATATCTGTTGGAGCGGGAAGGACTGTGCTAACCAGAAGAAGTATCTTGCAATGATCTCCCTGCTATTTCGAAATAATTTTGGTTCTGAAGGTCCTTCATGCTGAAAAAAAAATAAATAGATTCATGTGAGAGAAAATCTATCTTGCGTCTCGCCCATTTCGAGTTATATCTGCCATTCGTGAACAATGAAGAAGAATAATTCAAGCATAAAATAAAGAACAACCATCAGCTCTTGTTTCAGTAATGACAAAGATCGTCTCTGAAACACGAGCTATATCGTTCCGCGAAATTATTCGGGGTTGTATAACAATCTGAAACATTTGAACATTACAAATTACACCTACGTCATCAAACATGGCGGTCTTATACTTGATTCTGATTGATCGAGTCCATGAATATGAACCCGTTTGCACATCCCTGTCCCGTTTACACGCATTTGACCCTAATTTAGTCCCCGATCCATCGATTTTTGGGAATTGAACCTGTTTTACAGCTTCAATTGCCCTGATATTGTTTCCCGATTCCACCCTGGTCATGATCTGATCCTGATCCTACTCATTCACTTGTTATAGATCACTCTCGGTGATGAGGTCATTTCCGATAATGATTTAACTTCCGGTAATTACATCATTTATACTGATCCTGATAATGCTCATGCCAATTTGGCCAACAGTGCTCAAATTTACAATATTAGCAGCTAAGCCGATCGAAGTAATAGATAAAACTGATTTACCTAAGAAAGTAGCTATGTGTATGTTCTGAGACGCCGTCATATCGAATATGGCCTTTCGAAGGGGGGAAATGGCTTTCGTTGCCATGCAGACGTCAGTAGATGGACATGACTCCATGAAGGCGCTATGCAGGCGCTTTCAAAAACCGATCCATTCAAAGCCCGTTCCTTCTCATTCACCAAACGCTATATAGACGATCTTCTAGCTGTGGATAATCGCTATATAAATGACGCAGTGAAGGATATATAACCACCTTCTCTGGATTTAAAGGAAACTAAAGATAGCCTTACAGGCACATCATATTTAGACCTATATCTCTATATAAGTGAAGCGGGCCTTCTCTCTCGTCGACTTTATGACAAATGAGATGATTACAATTTCGATATCGTAAACTATCCCTATCTGGAGAGTAATATTCCAGTGGGACCTGCATATGGCGTATACATTTCTCGCCTAGTAGCATTTACTAGATGCTGTGTTAAATGTGACGATTTTAATCAACGTCACAAAACATTGTTACAGAAACTTATAAAACAGGGCTATTCCACCAAGCGCCTCCACTCAAAGTTTTTCAAATTTGGCGATACATATCGCATGCTGATAGCAAAATACGAACGTAGCGTGCAAGATCTATGGCGCTACGTTTCGTAACTTGTGTCTAATTCCGCTTAACCCGGGGCTAGGGGCCGTATGAACCCATGTACTTCAAGATCCTCATGGTTCTCATATGAACAGGCACAATCAAAGCGTGACTGAGATACATCATTCTTTAGATGACGACTTTACAACGAATATTATGGATTAAGAATACTGATCAGCGATACGGATTTGATATTTTTGGAACATCATGATGTCTTGCCGGCATCATTAAAAATTGTTGACCGCTTCTCTCTTGCAGGAAACAAGCCTATGTTTATGTATACTATGATCGTCTTTTTGAATTTGGTGCTAATACTGTTATATGGAATAGGTCTTTGGAGTATGGACGCGGATATTCTCTAATGGACGACGGCTGAATTATGAATGACGGACTAGACGCTTGTAATATACGCGTGACCGATTCAAGGTAGAAACGCGTTGTCTTGGGGTGATAATATACAGTGGGTGTCGTGGATGTCCCAGAGCGTCTACAATTAGATATTATTGAATTCTAACAAACATCTGAAGGAATCTTGAAAACTCCACGCAAAGTCAACGAACGCCGGTTCATTATCCCAAGCTGAAGAATGGTCGATAATTGTATGAAGTTGAAGGACTTCTGCACATGTGCCCTATATACGATGCACACACCTCAGCTAATTTTTCCGCAATTTCGAAATTGTTCAGCTTTAGGGTGACGAATAGGTGGGGCAAAGCGGCGTGATAACGGACTCTATGGGTGGGGCCGTAGAGCAAGTAAATGAATGACATATTGTTCAACAAAATTATTCTTTGCAGAAAACTCTATTTTCATTCAAGCCATTATGATGGCAATGGAAATATGAACAGATTGCATGGTTTGATGATAAGATCTGTTTCCTATCATTGTAACTCTAAGTAAGCGCTGGTAATACATTATTACACTACACTTTTTACTGGAACTGTACCCCAACCCAATGTCTCATAGGCTTACTGCCTTCTCGCGTAGTAGTCAGGAAATAGATTAGAAAATATCAGTATCGTAAACTGGGGTGTATTCGGACGGATTTGAAGGATTTTCTCATCCGCACATTTCATTTTCCTACAGATATAATCATATCTGGCACAGTTGATGCTTGGTCGACATCAGGCCTTACAGAAGAGTCTTTTGTAATTTAAATGTCGCCATTTCCATCTGACGACTATACAGCTCATCAATTACGAGTTGACACAGCGACACAGCTCACCATTTACCAATATACGAGTTGTCAGAGCTTTTCCATCACAGCTCTCTAGATTTGTATCTAATACCGCTTATGCCGGTGCTAGGGGCCATGTAGTCATGTCATCCAAGTTGCCACATGAACAGGTACAATAAAAGCGTACCTGAGATACAACACATATCACGAATCGTTAGATTCTTGTTATTATGTGCTTTAGAATAGGAGAAGACTTTTCTGTGAAGTCAGGTGACTCTGTCAGTATATCGGCACCTCTTCTCACTTCCCTTATATGTGTTGTAACAGATATTTAATGACGTTCCACGTATATGCTGTTAAAATTTAGTCCATATTGGATAAATATTAATTAAGCTAAGTAAGTCTAAAGATCGTCCGAATTCACCCCAGGAGTTGGGGTCAATTCGGACAAGCATTAATTGTGTGACATCGGGCGGAAACATGCGTTCTTTGAGGCTTATTCGGATACCTGGGCTTTAAATAAAACCGCTAGAGCCATTTTCGACTCCTTTCCGGGTATTCGACGAGTTATGAGTCAATTAAAAAAAAATGGCTAAAGGGAGATAACTCCTGGTATCATGAAATGTTATAATCGGGTTTAATTTGATATGTGGCTTCATGATTTCCCAAAAGTTGTGTTTTTTCGAGCATAACCATCTGATATCGACATTTTCCAGGTAATAAATCGAAACGGACACCACGGAAATGTCTTTATCGGTTATTTTTAGCGTGTCCGGTTTCACCCCTATGCCCGGTAAAATTCCAGTCAAAGGTACAAACTGAAAATTTCTCAGAAAAAATGTGCTTGTTTTAATTTATTTTTTGGCTCTATTATCTCGCCAATTATTATGTGTTTCGGAAAATATCCATCAACATATGGTCGGGGTTTTGAACTTTCGTGATCAATAGAAGTTTTGCAAAAAACTGAGATAAACGAAAAAAAGTGTACTCAGTTTTCAAACTTCCAGACAACAACCTCTGGTGGCTACAATGATCGATGTCGTTTGATAACCTAACCGTGAGAAAAGAAGGATCTTGGCGCCCACCATTGTCTGATAATTGTAAGCTAATGACAAGAGAATCTTTTTGTCCATTGTTACTAAGAACAAACAATTGATTTGTAATTTTGCTTGCAGAATTTCGAATTTGAGCAAAAAAGGGATACTGGAAAACACCAAGATATTATATTTATAAGTTTCATGAGTTTCAAGATTTCAAGAAACTCTACTTAATGTCCGTTCTTATAGTACAACTGAAATGAACAAAGTTAGTCTGAAAGTGAATGTCCGGACGATACTTCGTCTTCGATTTGTAGTATTTTTTTTTGCTCGTCTCATCATTGGGTACTGGAAGCGAAGACAAATCTCACTGACACTTTGGCATGAGCTATGAAACAGACCTAAGATTTTATAATTAGAAACGAATGTTAATTTCGTTCTGTTTACTGGGATAGTTTGAGATATCTCTTTTAAGATACCATGCTCGAAAATAGTAAGATGGTACACAACTTAATACTGAAGGGATCCGGTCCGTGAAGTAATGCTGAAACTTTGAAAGTGTCTGAATCCTAATTATCTCCCTTGGATCGAAACACGCAGTATTCTACAGTTGTCGAGTTGTGACGTTGCGTCACAAGAGTGACGTCCATTCGTGTAACTGACCCTTTGGCAAACGAAACGGTGGGGCAGTTCACTTGCAACGGCATAGACTAAAGTAAATTGATTTAAAATTTGAAGAAATACATTTTAATTCGCAATCATTTGAACTCCTTGATATAGAAGATGAAGATATGGGTATTCTCTATACTCCATATATAGAATATGCCCCACCGTTTGATCCACCGACTTTTGTGATGCAACGTCACAACACAGGAATACCTTATTAATTTGAAGCGTAACTTAGATTTTCGAATCGCACCAAAAAAAGGTATCTTGCACAAAATTTATACCAAATTTTAGAAAGATCAATGAAGTAGTTCCTGAAAATTCACGATAACAAAGTTTCGAGGCGGAATTCAAGATGGCCACCTGGCGGCCATATTGAATTTTCGAATCGCACCAAAAAAGGTGTATCTTACACAACTGGACCACAAGGGGAACCAGTGAACCAAATTTGAGAAAGATCCATGCAGTAATTTCCTGAGATTTCACGATAACAAAGTTTCATAGGGAAATACTGCAATACTGCCTTGCCAGATAGGGAACAACCTCGCCGCACCCCCAACAACAAAATAAATAATATTAAAGTAAAATAAAGTAAAATGCAAACGTCGGTACTAAGTAAATCCTAAACAGTGAAACAACAGTGTAGCTACGTATCACATTGCTTATCGTTCCAGATATGAAGACCGCTAATAGTTAATTTTCTTCCTTACTTCATCATGATTACTTTTAGTGACATGACATTAAAAAATGATGATGATCTGAGATTTCGTTAACGGCAGATCTCACAGATTGAAAGGGGGAGGTATAAGTAAGTCTGATCCTCCCTCAAAGGGCTCGCACTGGGGTTCGAATGCAATATATTTTGTGGAAAAATTCGGATTTTCGTATATTGTTATGTGGTAGACTAGTCTTTGTCTAAACAAGCTACCCGTTATATAAAAAGTTATCTTATCTTAAAATCCATATTAAATATAGTGAATAAGAGCTATTCCCTTCAAAACCAAAAAAGTAATACCATGGATATCCGTTGGAGCGAAAAGTTATATCTGTTGGAGCGGGAAGGACTGTGCTAACCAGAAGAAGTATCTTGCAATGATCTCCCTGCTATTTCGAAATAATTTTGGTTCTGAAGGTCCTTCATGCTGAAAAAAAAATAAATAGATTCATGTGAGAGAAAATCTATCTTGCGTCTCGCCCATTTCGAGTTATATCTGCCATTCGTGAACAATGAAGAAGAATAATTCAAGCATAAAATAAATAACAACCATCAGCTCTTGTTTCAGTAATGACAAAGATCGTCTCTGAAACACGAGCTATATCGTTCCGCGAAATTATTCGGGGTTGTATAACAATCTGAAACATTTGAACATTACAAATTACACCTACGTCATCAAACATGGCGGTCTTATACTTGATTCTGATTGATCGAGTCCATGAATATGAACCCGTTTGCACATCCCTGTCCCGTTTACACGCATTTGACCCTAATTTAGTCCCCGATCCATCGATTTTTGGGAATTGAACCTGTTTTACAGCTTCAATTGCCCTGATATTGTTTCCCGATTCCACCCTGGTCATGATCTGATCCTGATCCTACTCATTCACTTGTTATAGATCACTCTCGGTGATGAGGTCATTTCCGATAATGATGTAACTTCCGGTAATTACATCATTTATACTGATCCTGATAATGCTCATGCCAATTTGGCCAACAGTGCTCAAATTTACAATATTAGCAGCTAAGCCGATCGAAGTAATAGATAAAACTGATTTACCTAAGAAAGTAGCTATGTGTATGTTCTGAGACGCCGTCATATCGAATATGGCCTTTCGAAGGGGGGAAATGGCTTTCGTTGCCATGCAGACGTCAGTAGATGAACATGACTCCATGAAGGCGCTATGCAGGCGCTTTCAAAAACCGATCCATTCAAAGCCCGTTCCTTCTCATTCACCAAACGCTATATAGACGATCTTCTAGCTGTGGATAATCGCTATATAAATGACGCAGTGAAGGATATATAACCACCTTCTCTGGATTTAAAGGAAACTAAAGATAGCCTTACAGGCACATCATATTTAGACCTATATCTCTATATAAGTGAAGCGGGCCTTCTCTCTCGTCGACTTTATGACAAATGAGATGATTACAATTTCGATATCGTAAACTATCCCTATCTGGACAGTAATATTCCAGTGGGACCTGCATATGGCGTATACATTTCTCGCCTAGTAGCATTTACTAGATGCTGTGTTAAATGTGACGATTTTAATCAACGTCACAAAACATTGTTACAGAAACTTATAAAACAGGGCTATTCCACCAAGCGCCTCCACTCAAAGTTTTTCAAATTTGGCGATACATATCGCATGCTGATAGCAAAATACGAACGTAGCGTGCAAGATCTATGGCGCTACGTTTCGTAACTTGTGTCTAATTCCGCTTAACCCGGGGCTAGGGGCCGTATGAACCCATGTACTTCAAGATCCTCATGGTTCTCATATGAACAGGCACAATCAAAGCGTGACTGAGATACATCATTCTTTAGATGACGACTTTACAACGAATATTATGGATTAAGAATACTGATCAGCGATACGGATTTGATATTTTTGGAACATCATGATGTCTTGCCGGCATCATTAAAAATTGTTGACCGCTTCTCTCTTGCAGGAAACAAGCCTATGTTTATGTATACTATGATCGTCTTTTTGAATTTGGTGCTAATACTGTTATATGGAATAGGTCTTTGGAGTATGGACGCGGATATTCTCTAATGGACGACGGCTGAATTATGAATGACGGACTAGACGCTTGTAATATACGCGTGACCGATTCAAGGTAGAAACGCGTTGTCTTGGGGTGATAATATACAGTGGGTGTCGTGGATGTCCCAGAGCGTCTACAATTAGATATTATTGAATTCTAACAAACATCTGAAGGAATCTTGAAAACTCCACGCAAAGTCAACGAACGCCGGTTCATTATCCCAAGCTGAAGAATGGTCGATAATTGTATGAAGTTGAAGGACTTCTGCACATGTGCCCTATATACGATGCACACACCTCAGCTAATTTTTCCGCAATTTCGAAATTGTTCAGCTTTAGGGTGACGAATAGGTGGGGCAAAGCGGCGTGATAACGGACTCTATGGGTGGGGCCGTAGAGCAAGTAAATGAATGACATATTGTTCAACAAAATTATTCTTTGCAGAAAACTCTATTTTCATTCAAGCCATTATGATGGCAATGGAAATATGAACAGATTGCATGGTTTGATGATAAGATCTGTTTCCTATCATTGTAACTCTAAGTAAGCGCTGGTAATACATTATTACACTACACTTTTTACTGGAACTGTACCCCAACCCAATGTCTCATAGGCTTACTGCCTTCTCGCGTAGTAGTCAGGAAATAGATTAGAAAATATCAGTATCGTAAACTGGGGTGTATTCGGACGGATTTGAAGGATTTTCTCATCCGCACATTTCATTTTCCTACAGATATAATCATATCTGGCACAGTTGATGCTTGGTCGACATCAGGCCTTACAGAAGAGTCTTTTGTAATTTAAATGTCGCCATTTCCATCTGACGACTATACAGCTCATCAATTACGAGTTGACACAGCGACACAGCTCACCATTTACCAATATACGAGTTGTCAGAGCTTTTCCATCACAGCTCTCTAGATTTGTATCTAATACCGCTTATGCCGGTGCTAGGGGCCATGTAGTCATGTCATCCAAGTTGCCACATGAACAGGTACAATAAAAGCGTACCTGAGATACAACACATATCACGAATCGTTAGATTCTTGTTATTATGTGCTTTAGAATAGGAGAAGACTTTTCTGTGAAGTCAGGTGACTCTGTCAGTATATCGGCACCTCTTCTCACTTCCCTTATATGTGTTGTAACAGATATTTAATGACGTTCCACGTATATGCTGTTAAAATTTAGTCCATATTGGATAAATATTAATTAAGCTAAGTAAGTCTAAAGATCGTCCGAATTCACCCCAGGAGTTGGGGTCAATTCGGACAAGCATTAATTGTGTGACATCGGGCGGAAACATGCGTTCTTTGAGGCTTATTCGGATACCTGGGCTTTAAATAAAACCGCTAGAGCCATTTTCGACTCCTTTCCGGGTATTCGACGAGTTATGAGTCAATTAAAAAAAAATGGCTAAAGGGAGATAACTCCTGGTATCATGAAATGTTATAATCGGGTTTAATTTGATATGTGGCTTCATGATTTCCCAAAAGTTGTGTTTTTTCGAGCATAACCATCTGATATCGACATTTTCCAGGTAATAAATCGAAACGGACACCACGGAAATGTCTTTATCGGTTATTTTTAGCGTGTCCGGTTTCACCCCTATGCCCGGTAAAATTCCAGTCAAAGGTACAAACTGAAAATTTCTCAGAAAAAATGTGCTTGTTTTAATTTATTTTTTGGCTCTATTATCTCGCCAATTATTATGTGTTTCGGAAAATATCCATCAACATATGGTCGGGGTTTTGAACTTTCGTGATCAATAGAAGTTTTGCAAAAAACTGAGATAAACGAAAAAAAGTGTACTCAGTTTTCAAACTTCCAGACAACAACCTCTGGTGGCTACAATGATCATTTCGATGTCGTTTGATAACCTAACCGTGAGAAAAGAAGGATCTTGGCGCCCACCATTGTCTGATAATTGTAAGCTAATGACAAGAGAATCTTTTTGTCCATTGTTACTAAGAACAAACAATTGATTTGTAATTTTGCTTGCAGAATTTCGAATTTGAGCAAAAAAGGGATACTGGAAAACACCAAGATATTATATTTATAAGTTTCATGAGTTTCAAGATTTCAAGAAACTCTACTTAATGTCCGTTCTTATAGTACAACTGAAATGAACAAAGTTAGTCTGAAAGTGAATGTCCGGACGATACTTCGTCTTCGATTTGTAGTATTTTTTTTTGCTCGTCTCATCATTGGGTACTGGAAGCGAAGACAAATCTCACTGACACTTTGGCATGAGCTATGAAACAGACCTAAGATTTTATAATTAGAAACGAATGTTAATTTCGTTCTGTTTACTGGGATAGTTTGAGATATCTCTTTTAAGATACCATGCTCGAAAATAGTAAGATGGTACACAACTTAATACTGAAGGGATCCGGTCCGTGAAGTAATGTTGAAACTTTGAAAGTGTCTGAATCCTAATTATCTCCCTTGGATCGAAACACGCAGTATTCTACAGTTGTCGAGTTGTGACGTTGCGTCACAAGAGTGACGTCCATTCGTGTAACTGACCCTTTGGCAAACGAAACGGTGGGGCAGTTCACTTGCAACGGCATAGACTAAAGTAAATTGATTTAAAATTTGAAGAAATACATTTTAATTCGCAATCATTTGAACTCCTTGATATAGAAGATGAAGATATGGGTATTCTCTATACTCCATATATAGAATATGCCCCACCGTTTGATCCACCGACTTTTGTGATGCAACGTCACAACACAGGAATACCTTATTAATTTAAAGCGTAACTTAGATTTTCGAATCGCACCAAAAAAAGGTATCTTGCACAAAATTTATACCAAATTTTAGAAAGATCAATGAAGTAGTTCCTGAAAATTCACGATAACAAAGTTTCGAGGCGGAATTCAAGATGGCCACCTGGCGGCCATATTGAATTTTCGAATCGCACCAAAAAAGGTGTATCTTACACAACTGGACCACAAGGGGAACCAGTGAACCAAATTTGAGAAAGATCCATGCAGTAATTTCCTGAGATTTCACGATAACAAAGTTTCATAGGGAAATTCAAGATGCGGCCATATTGGATTTTCGAAACGGACATAAAAGGTATCTTGCACAACTGGACCCCATGGGAACCTGTGTATCAAATTTGAGAAAGATTCATGCAGTAATTTCCTGAGAATTCACGATAACAAAATTTTATGGGAAAATTCAAGATTGCTGCCTGAGGGCCATATTGGATTTTCGAATGGGACCGAAAAATGTATCTTGCGCAACTAGATCCCAAGGGGAGCCCGTGTACCAAATTTGAGAAAGATCCAGTCAGTACTTCCCAAGTAATCACGATAATAAAGTTTTTCATGGGGATTCCAAGATGGCCGTGTGGTGGCCATATTGCATTTTCGAATCGAACCACAAAAGGTATCTTGCAGAGCTAGACCCCAAGGGGAACCTGTGTGCCAAATTTGAGAAAGATCCATGCAGTAGTTGCTGAGAAATCACGATAAAGTTTCATGGGGAAATCCAAGATGGCTGCCTGGTGGCCATATTGGATTTGCGAATCGGACCAGAAAAGATATCTTGTACAACTAGATCCAAGGGGAACCTGTGTACCAAATATGAGAAAGATCCAATCAGTACTTCCCAAGAAATGACGATAACAAAGTTTCATGGGGGATTCCAAGATGACCTTCTGGTAGCCATATTGGATTTTCGAATCGAACCAGAAAGGGTAGCTTGCACAACTAGACCCCAAGGAGAACCTGTGTACCACATTTGAGAAAGATCCATGCAGTAGTTCCTGAGAAATCACGATAAGGTTTCATGGGGAAATGCAATATGGCCGCTTGGTGGCCATATTGGATTTGTGAACCGGATCAGAAAAGGTATCTTGCACAACTAGACCCCAAGGGAAACCTGTGTACCAAATTTGAGAAAGATCCATGGAGTAGTTCCTGAGAAATCGCGATAACAAGGTTTCATCTGGAAATCCAAGATGGCTGCCTGGTGGCCATATTAGATTCGCGTATCGGACCAGAAAAGGTATCCTGCACAACTAGACCTTAAGGGGAACCTGTGTACCAAATTTGGGAAAGATCCATGCAGTAGTTCCTGATAAATCGCGATAACAAAATTTCATGCGGAAATCCAAGATGGCTGCCTGGTTGCCATATTGGATTTACGAATCGGACCAGAAAAGGTATCTTGTACAATTTGACCCCAAGGGGAACCTGTGCATCAAATTTGAGAAAGATGCATGCAGTAGTTCCTGAGAAATCGCGATATAACAAAGTTTCATGGGGAAATCCAAGATGGCTGCCTGGTGGCCATATTGGATTTGCGAATCGGACCAGAAAAGGTATCTTGTACAATTTGACCCCAAGGGGAACCTGTGTACCAAATTTGAGAAAGATCCATGCAGTAGTTCCTGAGAAATCGCGATATAACAAAATTTCATGGGGAAATCCAAGATGGCTGCCTGGTGGCCATAATGGATTTGCGAATCGGACCGGGAAAGGTATCTTGCACAACTAGACCCCAAGGGGAACCTGTGTACCAAATTTGAGAAAGATCCATGTAGTTGTTCCTGAGAAGTCGCGATAACAAGGTTTCATGGGAAAATCCAAAATGGCGACCTGGTGGCCATATTGGATTTGCGAATCGGACCGGGAAAGGTATCTTACACAACTAGACCACAAGGGGAACCTGTGTACCAACTTTCAGAAAGATCCATGCAGTAGTTCCTGAGAAATCGCGATAACAAGAATTGTTTACGGACGGACGACTGACTGACGACGGACGAAAAGCGATTTGAACAGCCCACCATCTGGTGATGGTGGGCTAAAAAAAACAAGGTTTGTTTAACAATAAATGTAAAAAATGAACTTTAGTACTTTTCTTGGTCTGTTGTCCGAATTCACCCCACTGTTCGAATACACCCCAGTTTACGGTACCGGTACACCATATTAAAACCAGTCATGAAAATACTGTTTGGTATGATTCCGAACCTTAGAATGTAAATCGGATAGCAGTGCAGACAGAAGCGGATAAATGGGTCATTAAACTCATGATCATGATAATGCATATATTTCGAAGGATGACAACATCAAATTACTACGACAGACCACAACGGACCGTCAAGTCACCATAATTGATTACAACAGACATGCAAATTACCACCACGGATCCACAGCAAACCACAAAGGACCCCAAATTACCACTACAGACCCAAAATCTACCACAACGGATCCTGAAGGATCACAATGGACTTCATATATACATTAGTATGATAATGTTATGAGTGTTTACTAAGTTGGCATTGTGGTTATTAGTAGGGCCGCTTTTTAGAAAGTCCCTTATTGTCTGTTGTTGTGATTAGTAGCAAACTGCAGGCATAATTCTAATAGTATTATAAGCCTTAAACAAACCATGTTCGTGTGGATTATACTATTTGTTCTATATTCAACAAGTATATAATATTTTTTTTAATGAAATACTCCCTTCTTGGGGAAATCCTAGCGCTAATGACTGGTCACCCAACACAAACCATTAGAGATTACAAAGCATATCAGGGAAGTGGGAAGAGGTGCCGACATACTGAAAGGGCCACATGACTTCACAGTATAGTCTTCTGGTTAACCTATTCTAATGCACATACCAAGAATCTAACGATTCGAGGCATCGCAACATAAAACTGAACGTTGTCGAGTGACTACGTATGCGAAACGACGTGGCTGTTCATGTGACGCAACGGCGAGGTTACTGTCACAACGACAGGCTGACAAGATCAGATTGGCAATGTTAGATTATTTCTTTCACAAATGCGATGTCAATACAAATTTTGCAATAGTTCGATTATGCAATATTTTGAAAGCCAGTATAATACCTATATTCTGGTAATGTACAGGCCCAGTGCCTAACCATGGCGCGACGTCACGTGTACAATGTCCTCAATTTGCACTCCCTATATGACTATGTTCCGTTATTGATACGTCCAAATCTGAGTTTCGTGAACGTGATCCCTGATCGGTTCCCACAATGCGATATGAAGAAGGCCCCAGGATTGCTGACGACAAAATAATTCCGTCAAAAACGGCCGCTTTCCGAATGTCGAGTTTGATACATATATACCAGATATCATTCACTCTGTCTGGGTTCATAGTGTCACGTGTATAAGATGGGCAGTGAACTTAACGGTTAATGTAGATGTCATGATAGTGATCCTATCTCAGATTACTCGGGAGACAACTGTATGAATGTAAAGGACGAAGATTTTAGGCGCTATCGGGATTCGATCCGGGGTCCCCTTACTTGCCACACCAGCACTTCTCCCCGCCTAAATCCTCCCCTTCCGAAGTCAACTCAGGTTCTCTGGTCCAGAGCTCCACGCTTCATGCACCAGTGATCACGACACCAATGTAATGGACGAAGATTTTAGGCGCTATCGGGATTCGATCCAAGGTCCTCTTACTCGCCACACCAGCGCTCTACGTACCGAGCTAAAGGGAAATTCCCGCCAGCTGTAAGCTAGTACAAGCACTGGTACAAGTGCCTCCCGTTATACTTCTCCCCGCCTAAATCCTCTCCCCTTCCCAAGTCAAGCCAGGTTCTCTGGTCCAGAGCTCCACGCTTCATGAACCAGTGATCACGACACCAATGTAATGGACGAAGATTTTAGGCGCTATCGGGATTCGATCCACGGTCATCTTACTTGCCACACCAGCGCTCTACGTACCGAGCTAAAGGGAAATCCCGCTAGCTGTAAGCTAGTACAAGTACTAGTACAAGTGCCTCCCGTTACATGAAGGCAGGTGTTTTGATTTTATATCTTGGGCCATTTCAGCTTGAGAGTAATAAAGGTTTGACTTTAGCCTGTCTGATCTCTTCGGTGTTTCTCTGTTCTCTTCCACTATCTTTTCAAGTCCATCACATTACTTCACGTCGAACAGATTAATCGTTTAATTAAAGGGTTAATATGGTCATTTTGCATATTACGCATGAGTCTGAAGTGTACATGGTAAAAGCTTATGATAGATCCCTCTTGACAAAATGCCCGGAGTTTTGTGTTACATCAGAGATGACTTATACGACTTGAAGCCTTTAGCTTGCTACAGGGCATCACACGAAACTTAGCGTTGTAACGTAGTAAATGTTTCCAGGTTCACACTTCGTCGTTAAATTTTGCTTGATGTCGATATTTCCACATTTCCGATGTACATCGGCATACCTGTCCATACATTTTGCAGTAATTAATGGAGGCTTCTTCACTTTGTACATCTGATTTTTCCGGGTTTTTTTATTCTTCTGGGTCATTCGTACATGTCAAGTGAAGGATATTCCCATATAAAGCGTATGCGGGATAACGTGCTAGGATCATTCATCCCACACACGTATATAGGATAAGCGCGCGCAACGAAGGTTGACCAATCACAACGCTAATTACTAGCTGCAGGCGTGATGCGCTTCAGCAACGCTTCTCTCAGAGTGTCGTTGATATTTTTACTAAAATAATTATCAAAATAACGATTTAAATTATATGGGGAAAGGAATCTCACATTAACTTGATCACGGGATGAAAATTCCCCCTCTCGAGAAGGAAAATACATCTCAACCTCGCCTTGGAGGCTCGGTTCGGATGCATTTTCCTTCTCTCTCTTATCGCCATGCTGAAACATGTGTTCGTCTTTTAGTTGCTACAGAAAAGGATATAAGAAGGGACATTAATCCCCAGGACATTCTGAGCTATCACACCGACACTGATATTGCCCATTTACGGCATTGCTCAGAGCATCAACTAGGTCAGCCAGCTGGTCAACCCGACTAGTTTGAAGAGCAGATCACGGATAATTTCATACTGGTGCATATTGGCAAAAGCACAGTTGTAGTACTTGACCGACCAATTAAACTATGGTAAGAAAACTGGCAGAAACGTGAACACTGTATTTGTACAATATATATTAGATAATAGATATTTATTAAGGAAATGTGTATCCTAGCAACGTAGATGGACATAACGAGTGGTCAAATTGAGGGCTAGTCTCTTTCACGAAACAATACATTCGATGTATTACTGTTGACAACGGAGCCAATATAACAATGTCAAAATAGTTCGCGCTCCGCCGTATTTTCAATAAAAAACGGTCCTATACCTAGCTTCAAGTGGAAAATTGTTTCTGCTAGAAATATATTCCGAGTAATATCGTCTCGGCTAACCTATGAACCAGACAGACAAGTGCTGGATATTATTACCTTTCACGAATACAACAATAGAGCGTATATCGGCTGAGTGACGGTAATGGAATCTATCAAACCTAATTGATCTACTGTAGAGATATTTTGACTTTAAAAGAAGCAGAACAGGAATAGAGGGGAAATGCTTTACAATCTGATCACTTTTGCTAATTCCGAATAGGTGAATTATCTTACACCACATAGTGTCTGGAGTAAGAGGTTTCATCTCCTCCATCGAAATCCGCCGTATGTATCACAGCGCCTATGTTGTTTCAACAATGGATCTGATTAACAGAATGTTGACCACTCCACCTAATGTTACTACAGTTGTTGTGTTTTCATACACATTTCGCTGATTCTTTGTTCTGTGCCTGAATTATATTGCAGTTGAAGGTTTCGTGAAGGAAGGTTCTGGGAGTAATATATGATCGGCTCAAACTTGAGCAATAAATTAATTCTTTACTGATAGGTTCCGAACAAGTTTCCGTAAGAGTAGGTCCATGCTATTTCAAATTGAATTGACCCTACCAGGACTGCCAAACATTATTCCCTCTCTCCGGAACAACATGAACAATTGAGAGCTGACGCTCCGTAATATAACTGTACATATATTCATAATGGGATCATTTTGTGCTTATTTGCTTATACCTTACTTATCTCTCCGATCATGGGTAATTAAAAATGGCGGGCACGAGAGTGTCCATATCGCATATCACATATCGCAGAATTGGCAAGTGTGCCTCTTGCATATCGCTCCAACAGAAACATAGAGTTTTCGTCGAACTCTTTGCCTTTTAAGCATGAAAGTGTCCAATAGTATTTTATTTCACATCAGATAATTATTTCCTAATTTATTATTATTATTATGCGAAAAAAAATGCATCAATAAAACAACATAAAAATCAGCCTTGCCTGTGTTGGATGTTTTGCGAAGGGAGGGGGGGGGGGATGAGGCCCCAAGCCAGGGTAGGTAGTTCCAAAACGCCCATGTAATACAATTTTGGTCAATTGTTACTCATGAAAGATGTCTGATATCCGTAATTCATTATGGTTTATTGATTGTGCGGTTGTTTTAAACCATTAGTTTTCTGAGCGGAATAGTCGTCCTTCATCAGCAGCTGTTGCCAGATATAAGAGAAGAGAAAAGCCATCTAAATTTTCTATATTTCCACTTTGCACAAACTGGAAAACACTTTGACAATTCATTCAAGCACAACGTACATGTATATAGGTGGTAGAAATGTTGCTGATGTACTGATATGAAGTCAAATGACCCCACAGGTCAGTATTCTGCGTGCTTATCTAAAAACATCACTTCGGTCGGCCAGAAGTGATCCATGTGATGATTCGTGTTTGAGCTTTTATTTTAGCTGTTCATGTAGGAATCTAGAATGACATGCCTCAACGTCACCTAGCACGGGCTTGAGCGGTATTAGATACAATTCTCCAAGAGCCATATTGCCCCTATCAAGTCATGTGATAGAAAGTGATGAACTGTGCCATTTAATAAACAGGCAATCAGTACCCACCCCAAAAATGTGGAATATTCTTCCATGTCTCTTCTTCAAAGCCCCTAGTTTACCTCAAGTGCAGAGAGCCCATAGCTCTTTTATTGCTATCAACAGATAGTGCCCAAGGTATTTATCCTTACCATCTTCGGCTGTGGGGGTTAGCAGACGTGATTTGATTGATTTCATTCATTCATCATATGATATCAACATAACGACAACATGCAAAACATTGGTAAAAGATGCGTTGTGGATGTTGTGAATAAAATCCCTAGGGTATTGTTATATCGAAGACGAACATTTTTGGTAAAAAAATATGTTTTGCAAGTGTGTCTGATATCCGGCATAGCCAGTCCAGGCTATTAAACTCAGTCAATCAAGAGATACCCGATATGATTACTCCAAAGGTTATCAATCTATCAAGACTTCAGAATACAGCAGGAAGCATTGATTATTTCACAAGAAATATAATTGCAAGTTAAATGAATTACCAAATTAATATATTTATTATGTATTTCACATCAAATCAAACTATTATTCCAAAAGTTGTATTATGACGTCGAATAATATCCTAGAATGCAGAACACACAATAACGACGTCACGCTATTAATCCAACGTTGAATGATGTTACACGTTATGGCTCAACGTTGGAGAACTATTGTGTTTGATATCACGTCAGTGTATGACGTAACGCTGTAAATATGGAATATATTGTATGAACGTTAAATTCAAAGTCATTAAAAAGTCTGAGCCACCGATGATGTGGTGAAACCGGTAACGACAAATTCCAGCTGTCATTGATATTTTCTTTTCTATATATATAGTTACGGTCAATGTATGAGACATCGTTTATAGTTTATAAAAGATAAATATAACATTTAAACAACGATAACAATATACACTGATTATAATGGATAGTCTACTGTAAGATATATGCAAAGATAACAATATACAACGACATCGAATAATGATATGAATGTACTATATTTCAAGTCGGTGGTTAGTTTATTTCATACTCGCGGTCCCTTAATTTTGACAGCATAAAATAAAAAAAACTATTTTATTTCTGAATCCTGCAGCGCGTCAACATTTTTTGTCTCCTTGTTCAAGATTAGTCACCAAATTTGAATTTGTCTCAATCGATGTAATTCGATGTCAAGACTTGAAGAAGGTTGTTACCGAACCACTTTTAACGTGAGTCTTACAAACAATAATATTCTTTTGCCTTAAATAGGTCAAGGTACTGTGCTGTAAAATGAGTCCGTCACTAGCTTTTATCCATTTGCATTATTACCAAAGCCGAGACATTTTGTTCGTCATGTCAGACTGGATGTTAGCGAGATTATTTTTGCCAGATATACGGAAGTGTCTTGGTTATGAACCGTTAGCGGCTGTTTGCTGCTCTCTTGGCTCGAGATGATATTAATCCGTTGGAATCGGCTTACCTTATTATTCTGCTGCTGTAATTCCGTAATGGAGATTTTATCGTCTCCAGGCATTGACCCATATTTTATCAACCTCCATACCTCCACAAATCTCTCGTTCGGAAAGCAAAACAATATTACATTTGTGTTTCACCTTTTCTTCAGAAAATAGCTATTTCTATAATTTGATATTTTCAAAAACGATTCAATATATTCAAGCTTGTAAATAAATTTCTTTCCCTATAATATGAAGCTGATTGACATTCGGACGGCGGTTATATAAGCACAGCTGAAACCATAATCAAAATACCGTAATATACATGTAATCTGTGTGTCTCAAATCAAGAAATACAATAAAGAGGGACATGGCAATGAATACCCTGTGTTATATTCATCCAGGCTTTAAAAATAAATTAGATAGACGAAGAAAACAAATCAAGAAGCAAAAAGTTTCGAGATGGTGAACGATGCTCACTTAAGTGATCGTTTTATGTCGGATTATATCACATTTTTAGATAATATAACAAAAAGGGCGAAGCAACACGAGGAGAATTTTCTGCGTTAATTTAAAAAAGCTTAGATGACGTACAGTAGGTACAGTTACACTTGGCCAGGGGCTCGATACGGAGACATGGGGTCAATACAATTCATTTTGACTTTAATGTCCCCATATATTTCCATATTAGGTCGCTGACAAAACTGCACCGAATTTATCCCACTGACGACCCTTTTTACTGTTACTGACGAGAATTACTATTACTAACATGAAACTGAATGGTACTGAGGGCTACATATTGAACAGCACTGAACGGTGATCGTTTTTCTGTGTAGACAAGCGCAACAGCTGCAGGCAAAGACTTTTTTCAGAGGAATATGTATGCGCGAGTACATCCACTTGAACAATTTGTGTGAAGGACATTTCAATTATTTTGTAGATGGAAATATGGAATAAATTATCATCGGAAGCTATATATATATATATCACAAACATGTGCGCCAGTATGCCAACTAAGTATTTACAGTTGATTATTCGCAGATATCTGGTAATTTGTATCTGGTAAATGACGTTAACTGTATAAATAGATCTAAAGTTTATTAGATAAATGAGCTATGGTTGTCCGTCGGATCTGCGGGTAGGCGATCATATATAGATAGACATACAGTCTTATAATTGTATAACTGTGTAAACTTGGGCGTATACTGGATGCATCGAAACGGACCATTCACCACTGTGATAAGGCAGAATATTGAATGATTAATGTGAATGTTAGCCTCACTTGGATAATGTGACCTTTAAATATGCTGTACACACCTACCATAATATCATTTCGATTCTCAATTATAGAATATACATGTTCCTACGAAGTAGGCTCTTATTTGCAAATTGTCCGGTAATGAGTGAGTGAGTGAGTGAGTGAGTCCATCCGAATTCTTTCGTCGACAAAATAAGTAGAACCGTTGACAGTAGAACCTTGATTTTTGGTATGAAGGAGCATTAGGAGACTCTTATCAGCAAGTTCTGAGCTGGCCTACTTTTGATAACAAATTTTTGTGATTTTTTATGAAAATCACTAGCGATTCTGACCTGGGCTGTGCCCATCTTAATATGGGCAGGATTTCAACTTGGGGGAAATTCCAAGAGTTCAGTTCGCGTCGAAGTCCTGATGCCTACCCTACTTCGTAGGTCCTATGATGTTAGTCACGCTGCCATGTATGTGTAACGTGCTTACATATAACAACCAAAATCCTCACACACGCCAACCAAACTTTAGATCTGGTGAAATTATTCATAGTGCTCTTTAATAATTACGTATCTTGCCCAGATATACGCTTTAAACGTTCAGCGAAATACGTAAGTATCCATTAAGAAATTATACAGTTACACGGTTTCGTTTTCTCTCCCGAGTGTTAATTTCAAATCTTGAACCAAACTCTTGTTTCGAGAACCCAGATGAATCGTATTTCTGACCGAACCATGTTAATCTCATGCATTCCGTTTACATGTACTATCGGACTTCTTCGACTTTCTTTATTTGTTGCATCTGTTTAGTGTTTTCTTTATTGCGATTTCGTCGATTTTTAAATAAATTACGCGAAAGCAGTATTCGTAATGACGGATTAGATACTGAAATAGTCCAATTCATCTTAGGGACAAATCGAATGTTAATATATTTTAGGAGAGAGAGAGAGAGAGAGAGAGAATTAAGGTTTAACGTCGCTTTCAGCAATATTTCAGCTATTTAGCGACATCTTTATTGTATGTGTGTATGGATTGGGGTGATAACAGTACCATTGTGAATAAAGGAAAAATTATATTCCGATCACGCATTTTAACCGACGGCTCAGTGCCGATAGCTCGTTTCACAGGTAGCCGGAACTATTGGAAATCAAATATATTTCCATAGTGTTCAGTGAATATCATCAGCCAAGATCGAGTGAAGATGAAAAACTTGCATAGCTTTGTAGTGAAAGGAGTTCAGTTGCTAACTCGAAATAATAATAATAACAAGGCACTTTATTTATAAAACCTCGATGAATCCGATAGGCCATGAACCTCTTTTCATCGGTGTCGAGGACGATAATAATATTCAACAATAACATATTTGTATATACCTAAGATTACATTTTACAGGATATAAAAGTAAAAAAATGTTTGGAAAACAAAGAAATTTAAGGATTTTCAAGTAAAAATTGTCCTTGAAAGTGTTTATAACCGGTTGTTTTAAAAGAAGATAAAGACGTACAACTCCTCACGGTGATAGGTAGTTTGTTAAAGAGTATTGGCCCGTTTATTCTAAAAGATCTCTTAAAAAGTTCGGTTCTAGCAAATGGCACATTCAAAAGCAATCTTTCATTCGAAGACCGTACAATCCTTGTTGGCCTGTAAACATCTAAAACATTCGTGATATAAGAAGGGGTGAGATAGTTTAAACCTTTAAAAACGAGACTAACAGTATTGAGATTTAAAGGATAAGAGATGGCAAACCAGTTCATTTTCTTGTATAAATCCACAGAGGGCACAGAGGTATCACAATCAATAATCAGTCTTATGGCGCGCTCTCTAGTCTCTCTAGGTCGAATTGAGAATAACAGCCCCACACAGACATACAGTAGTCTATGTGAGGTAGAATAAAAAGACTGTAAAACTGTTTTCTGGCATGAAAGGGTAAAACAGATTTGATTCGTGCTAAAAGAAATAATTTACTTTTTACTTTTCTAATAACTGTATTTACATGACTAGACCGTAATTCCAAGTACCTTTTGACTTTTCAGAGTTTCTATGTCTTAAAACTGTATTTTGAGTTGTGTGCATAGAACGTCCTATTAATTCTTTAAGAACTGCATTTCAGTAAGGCAGACAAGACCCCTCATTGACCGTAATTTATGTCTACTGAAATCCGTAGTAAAAGCCCCTTAAGCCATATTATGTCATATTGGTCATATTCAATAAATTGAGACTGGCTGAGTTTAGCCCAAAGGTTAACTAAATTTGCAGAAAAAGATGTATCGATCGCAATACTATGGAACAACATAGCCGAAGTAATTTCTCTCGCATCCCATATTTACAAGTTCAGCCAATCCGCCCTGTATGTTCTGAAACGGTGGCGACATCAGAATGTTTGAAAAGTTAATTACACCACTCATTAAAAGAGACTGCCTTTGCGGACGGCCATCATCTGGACGACAATACCATGTGATAATAAGAGTAAACCTTATCGTGTATCAGGGCGTTGCCAACTCCTATAATTTGATTGGCGGCATTCAACCGATTTTCATGTCCTTTGAGTTAGATCATGGCCCTCGACAAAGATTGTCTGTAGTCCATTTCACTCGTTACATTCATTTGATATTTCTGAGCCAAAATTGCTGCCCAACAGTGAACCGTTACACAATATCTAACCCAGCTTTTATAGGAGATTTGCCTGCCATAGTTTGACGACATTGTGGCAAAATACATCGGATTTCCGTAGTCTTGGCAAATTAGTACAAGTACAATCCATATTAAATATAGTGGAGGTAAGCTGTTCATTCTAAAACAGGCTGTGAGATCCCGTGAAGCGGAAGGTTACATACATGTAAAAAGCTCTGTGATAACCAGTTTTAGTTTTCCAATAAAGGCGAATCCTGCAATACTCTCGCTGTCATTTCGAAAAAGTTGTTTTGGTCCTGGAGGTTCTTAATGCCGACAAACAGTAGATTTATGTGGAGGAATATCTAACCTAAATGCACTTCCCTCTTTCCGAGTAATAACTGCCATCCAGGAACAGCGAAAGAGAACTATTACGACATAATATGAAGAGTGAGTGAGTGAATAGGGTCGTTTCAACATTGTTTCAGTCATATCGCGACGAACCAACTAAGCACCACCCAGCAAAGTTGCGTTCCTGCTACTTCAAAGAAGAAATCTTCTAGCATGGAACTCGACACCCTCCATCCACCCAAGAACAACCATTAGATCATGTTCCAGAATGAACACCATTGCAAAAGATAGCCCTTTGGAGAAAACTAAATCCCAGAGAAAACGACACTGAAACCATTGGCGAAAGTAAATAATTGAATGCCTCTGAACCTGCAGTAAAGGACGAAACATATTGGTTGCCCGAACAGACTATGACAGAAGACGGAGAAACCGCACGAGTTCACTCAAGGATCATGGAAAAGTTACTTTTGATTGTTAGTTGAAGGAAAACAAATCCCCTTATAAAAATCGTTGAATTGCCACTTTGCTCTCATCCCGTGAATGTCGCTCGAATTCCAAATAGTACCTTACTATACAGCCCTGAAATCAGAAATATTGTTCATGGAAGATGATGTTCCATTGGTTGTCAGACATGGCGCCTAAATGACGTTTATTGCGATGAATACAGTCTTCGCCAAAAATTGTTGTTGCATCAGGAAAATTGCCAAAGTTGCAAAACAGGACTTCATTTCTAGTGAAGAAATATTTTTTGGATAATCCATTGATCCCAGAAGGGATTATTTGTATAGTTGAGCTTCGATCGACAGTCCCTCTGTATCGCTTTTCTTTAGGTGTTCCTTAACATATGCCCAACAATGAACTTTGTAAAGTCCATGCAACATCATTACGAATTAGATGTGGATATGGATTAAATTGCAATGGTTATCTTTAGACGCGTGGAAAACTGTCTGCGCACACATTGTGGTTGTTGACTGTTCCTCAGTAATACCATTTTTCAAGTTGAACCCCACGTATTGGCGTCAAACACCGTGACATGCTTGCGAATATGCTTGTCACTCCACTAAAGCCCCAGTCACACTGTCAAGAATTGAGTAGGCGAATCACCGCGAACTGGAAAATCGTGTTCATTCTTGGCAATTCGTAATGGCATCTTGCGGGGTTCGTCCCAGATCGTGACCGTTCTTGCCTATTCTCGAAGGGAGTACGAAAGTTTAGCCCCAGTCACACTGTCAAGAATTGAGTAGGCGAATCACCGCGAACTGGAAAATCGTGGTCATTCTTGGCAATCCGTACAGGCATCTTGCCGGGTTCGTCGCAGATCGTGGCCGTTCTTGCCTATTCTCGAAGGGAGTACGAAAGTTTTGAAAAGTTCAATACATTCGCCGGCCAAGTACGATTAAATGGTATACGTATGGCATTCTTGGCACCATCCTACTGCGTTCTCGCATGCATTCTTCTCGTAGTAGTTCTTTCGGTCACAAATCAGCAAGAATGCCGTACGCATTTTACGTTTCGTGTACGATCATACTACGATATTGAGAAGAATTCAACACAATGTGTGGCGACAGTACTACGAATACCCACGACAGTACTACGAATAACTGCGACAGTACTACGAATGCCCACGTTGGCGCTACGTTTCCTGAAGAATAGTCTAAGCTTCCTCGCGAATCTCGTACGATTTCATAGGATTGCTCCACGATCTCTCGCGAAGACCATCGTATGTTGTACATTTCAAAGAAGACGGATCATATATATAGGTTCGCGTGGCCTCCTGGGGTGTCGTGTCACAGCGTAACAGGTTCGTACTGCATTCGTACTCACATCGTACTGCATACGTGCTTATTCGTAGCAGATTATCGAACATTCGTAGTGGGTTCACGGGCTGCCGTGTTTATACGCCGTGTAGGGCGTTCTTCATTGAATCGTACTGCATACGTATTCATACTTGATGATTCTTGTTAAATGCTTATGGCTGCCGTACAAGGAACCTACGGTATGCGTAAGGGATTCGAAGGACAGTTTCGAAGAGGCCCTCTACAGGCGAATTGACACGAATCGACAAGATTAAAATATTCGTGGTCATTTGCCGGCATTCTCCACCCAATTCTTGACAGTGTGACTGGGGCTTTAGAGCCGGATTTGGTAAGAAGACAGATGAGACAAAACAAGAAATTACTCGTACTTATTTGACATCAAATTAATTCATTTCAGGCAAATGTGCAGAGTATGGAAATAAAGAAATGTGAAAAGCGTGATTTAGACCACCATGGTTCTGAAATTTTGGATTCAGGCATGATGCTTTATGATTAACTTATAGTTATGGAGTTTGTTCCTTGTGTTTAGCAAAACAGTTCACAAAAATGATGACGAAGAGACATCTCACATAAAGAGAGGTTCATGATTGAACGAATGGCTACAACTTAGACAAGATATTCCAACTGCAGATGTTTGATTTGCTTATAGGAGTAGGAGAGACTTCAGCCATAAAACTCTGTAACTGCCTTTGATAAGCAGACGTAGTTAACAATACATCAAAATAGATAAAATTTAATCGAAACTGTGACCTTTGATCTCAAAATCAGAAGGCCGAGAGTCATTCTGCAATTATCTCTTCGTTTAAATTTGGAATAAATTCAATCGATAGTTTTCAAGTTATTGTGCTAACGGAAAACCGTGGCACACATACACCCTTTCACACAGAAGCCGTGAACCTACATTTGAAAAGGGTATAATTTTGCAAAATTGTAACGATCGTCAAGACATTGTTGATAGCTCATTACAATGCACTTGGGAATGTCTTTTCGATGAAAAACTCTACATTATGAAAACACTTTCCTTCGAGAAAAACTACATTAGGAACATCGTTCCCTGTAGAGAATTGACAACACTTTCTCTTATAGGAGATGGTTTTCAAGTGTAGAAAACGTTCGGAGGTCCGACTTCTGTATCTCGGAACAACAAACATATAATTACAGCCTTTGTGCTAAATGACAATGGAACACATGTACATATGACTCCTATAATGGTGATTTTTAGTGCAATACCTATCCTTTATTCCCCGTATTTAACTACATGCAACAGTTCGTGGAGGCAGTCGGGCGTGTCGCGCTTCAATTAGTGTTCGCCATATGTGCTCGATGTGAAGGAAATTTTTGAATGCGAAAACATCGGAGTATATCTCGCTTTTGGGACTGGAAACCTTTGTAACAGCCCTGCAGAGACGTTTTACATCGAACGGTGATATTCGGCGTATTTGGAAGAGGGGCTGCTGACCAAAATGAGCCCGTAAATATTTGTAGTCTGAAGACTTGTCATCGTCACTTAAAGATAAACGTGCATTCGATTCGCAGTGCCGTTCCTTTAATTTTTGCTGCGATGCTATGGCATATACATGTGCATGTAGATAGCGAATCAAGGCATACAAAATAAAAGTGACCGTTTGGGAAATGCCCATATACTCCGAAAAATATTCGCAAAAACATTCTAATTCATCAGAAACGCAAAACTTCTAAACAATTTCCGATTCACTAACCATTTCGGTGAAGACTATATGTACATGTAGGTTACTTCAAATATAAGGAATGTTCTCCATGGACGAGTGCCTCAGTCAATGTCCGATATGACGTTTATCTTACGTTCATTTGTATTCATATAAAGGCTGCTGATTGTCCAAGCTAGCCGTTATTCAGGCGTCGTCCACAGGTTCGCGTCAGTAATCGAACGATTGTTCGTACGACAGTTAGTATTAATTTGTAAAATATCTCGGGAGGATCAAAAGCGCTCTGTACGATGGCGTTCAAACTAGATATCTGAGGGTGTGTGTATCCCTCCCCCTGTATACCGTTTAATTTCACTCCCCGCATAATCCGTACTCTCGTTTTCTCGTCAACGTACGCTGAAAACGCGTGGTGGCATGCCCCCTCCCCCGCCGGAAAATTTTTAAACCCTACATTTTATTTCACGTATTCTGAGGGTTCTTCACGGGAAAAAATCCAAAAAATACCTTTTAAATAGTTCCAAAAACGCAGGAGATTGGAATTCATGCTATTATTATTTCAGAATTCGAGGTATTAAATTGGTTGCAATGCCTTCGTGGACTATCTGAAAGCCGAATTTAGCCAAGCAACAGCCCGTCTCATCCCTTTCGTTGGCCTGATCCAATTGGTGGGTTATTTCTTTACTCAAATATGGGCATATTCGGAAAATTGATGAGGCCACGAATCCACGAACGGATTTACTCATGATCCTTTGCACCTATAGGATTATGAAATAGGCTTAAAATTGCCACCAGTATGAATAGCTGGAAAGTTTAACCCACCAATGTCTGTTCGTTCCGGGGCTATATGTGGAAAATTTTACTACTGGGGGGGACTTGGCTATTGTATGCATTGTTTCGTGATTCTTACATGGAGTATGAACCGAATTGTTTCATTAGAACAAAAGCAGTGTTTCGTGTTTTTGCCTGTTTTCGTTCCTGCTCTCCGCACACAGAGAATATTTCATCTCAAAACAAACCGCCAGCGCCACAAGTAAACGTAGCCTCTGGTTCAATCCTTTGTCACATGGGCGCGGCTGCCAGTAAAAGGGTTAGTAGTTCGCAAATGCTCCGAGAAATGTTCGCTGTCACCGCACACAGACGACAAAAACTTGTTTCAGTCAAATCATGTTCGCAATATCAAATTAGTTTGATTTCATGAACATTTGTTCCGAACGCATGTTTTCTGTTTTTGGGCGCAGCAGACAAAAATAGCTCGGTACACTGTTTTTGTTCTAATACAACAACTGTCCTTTCAAAGTAACAGTCAGTGAACCGGACGAAGTTACAGAGTGCATCGCCGTGTTTTGATGCAGGCCAAATTTATAATGAGAATACCCTGGGGAACAATCTCTTTGATGCCAGTGAGGGACTGATACGTGGTGGTCTCTCAATTCAAGAGAAAAACGGGTGCTGGCAACTGATCTCACAGTGAATCAAATATGGCTTTTAATTTGTTGAAATATGAGTATATTCGGAGAAGTCACGAATATGATTAAAAAACAACACGGCTGGTCTTTGGTTATGCCAACTCGCTTTCTGCCATGACACCGGTTTGTCGGACGAACAATGGTTAAATAAGATGAGTGGAGTAAGCGTATATTCGAGATTTCATGTTTATTATCACACGCGTTATCGGAATAAACATATGATCTTGAGTGTAACGCTCATATTACGTTTAATTTATTTGAGGTCTTGGGATTTGGGATCTGATAATTTCGTGAGCTACTACGGAATCGGGAATGTCAGGCAGACAACGGAAATGGTCAGACTGGGCCTCTGGATAATGTAATGAGCATCGGCTTCTGACAGACCGAACTATTATGTGAAGTTAACTAACGTGTGCTACCAGACATCTTCGACTTTGATTTTATAGCATTGTTGAACTTAATCTTCTATCACGGGTGGACATGACCAAAGTGACAAGAAACCCATTATAAACTAATCTCTAATGACATATGTAGAGTGAAAGATTCTCTACTAGTATTAATCCCGTTGAAAGCGAATCTTTTTCCTCAGAATGATTAATGTATGGGTTATATCCGATATTTCTCATGTAGTCTCCATAGAATTCCGACGTCCATTATCACAGGATCGGTTTCTTATGAAGCTCAGGACTCAGATCCTTGGATGCATAAATTTTTCTGACGTCAAACTATGTATGCAGTTGAGCTTCTTTGATTTCACCGTATCTATTAGGCTTTGATTTCGAAACTATTGAATATATTTTCCTCGAACATCCCCCAAGTTGATTTGCTGTATTTTGAATAAGACTACTTTATGAAGCACGTAGACCCAACTGGATAGCACGATGTATTTCTCCGGAGTTGTTGGATAATGTGTCTCGACATTGTCGGGACATATAGTTTATTTATTATACATTTAATTTTATAATCCAATGAAAACCGTTTATTTGTACCACGTGTCGGTCCAGTACCAAGAACCGTATTGGATCCGCGAGCAAGTGTTATTGGACTCGCCAGAAAGTGTTATTGGACTCGTCAAGACTGCGTATTGGATTCTTTCAAAGGGGGGTAACTCAGGTTATATGTACATGCCCCAGTGTCGTCACAGTGTCATCTGCTTCTGACAGTCGGTCAGACACTAGTGACAGCGGTAGACAAGATGCTCGAATATATTATACATATTTTCCTGAATATTTCATGAAATAATTCTTCTAAATATAGTACTATTTATTACAAATGTAAATATTTCGAAAAAAAACAACAGAAAATGAAAAATCAAAGCATAATATATATCATCCATTTAAAGATGTAATCAGCCTCAAAATCAATGGATTTTGTAAATTCTCCCCTATGCATTTTTCAGCAGCGAAGTTTGCTAAAGCATCATATGTATTAAATTTGATGATAATGGGATCGCCATAAACAACGAATGCAAGAATATCTTGTCAGAGAAATATGAAACACTGCCCTCTTCGACGGGGTTTCTGTTTCGCCATTGAGTGTGTGTTGTACGCGGAAAGGAAAATGACGTCACCGCGTGACGTTGAGTGACGTTGAGTGACGTAGCGACGCTCACGAATTTGAATGCTGCATCAATGGGATAACGTCACGGCTCGTGCATAGCATACGTTGATAGAATGCACCACACGTGTACGCTTGTTGACACGGCCGTGGAAAAAATAAACGGCATGCCATGCTGTATATTTTCAAAAACCAAATCCTTCTATTGTCTCGTGAATGGTAGAAACAAGTTTAGTTTGTTGTGGTCAAGTGTGTTTCATTTTGTACCTGTCGTAACATATGTCACTTTCGTGGAGTTTGAAAGACATCGATTTCAGCCTAGATTTGAGGCTGATTACATCTTTAAATGTATTCTTTAACTTGCTTGTCATATTTAAAAAATGCGACATTAACAATCGAAGTATTCATGTGTGTAGTTTTATGTAGTTATGCTTTGTAACTTTATCAGTAATAAACGAAAGTTTTAACTCTGTCATGGTTTTGTCTTTCGATGTATAATAAACAGGTTATTATACAATGTTGAATCCAATATGGAGCTTTTATTGTACTCGTCTACGTTGGGTTGAAAGCCTGCGGCGTCTCGTCCAATACGGACTTTCAACCCAACGTAGACTCGTACAATAAAACTCCATATTGGATTCAACATTGTATAATAATCTCATAATATAAATCAAATATTGGATTCATGGAGATCGAGCTCACATCGTATACGACATCAGCCGCCTAGCCATATAGGAGAGGCATTTTAATCCTCACGGTTAGCCGCATGACCTCCTCAAAAGAGAGGTTCCTAGACCGGCTTTATAAAACGCCGACCTGTATTATTTGACGATGAATATCCATATCCTCGGTCCCCAAAAATTATATTACATATACATTAATATACATCAATGTACTGTAAGAAAGCGAAGACTGGAGCTGATGGGAATTGGACATCGTTTATGAGACTAGTTGTCCGACTGTAGGCCCTAACCCTGCCGAGCCAGTTGATTGAAGCACTCAGGCTTTCCATATGGCGTATTCTACTGAGTGAGATAAGCATACACAATGGAAGAAATTACAAAGATATTCTGGGATATTAACCCCAGTGAATTTGTCCAACATTGTTTTAACAATGGCCATACCTATACACTGTACATGATGTTGCAGAATTTCAAAATAAATACTGTTACTACAAAACGTACCATTCAGGAGATAATAGGCCATGGTGGTGGGTTAAATGTCAGTTTACTCTCACGATGTTCCGGGGTTTCACAGTGCGATATTCTGGTTGTATTCTACTTCAAGACATCTCAAGGATCGAAAGTGATTTCTGGTGAGTGTCTGTATCTCAGCCACGATGGTATTGTCAATATTCATGTGGACACCTTGGTGGGAATGACCAACCTGACGATATCATGTAAGTGGAATAGAACTGAACAAAACATCTCACGGTTTCTGACATTGATAAATCGGTGACCAGTTTGACGGAATACCGATATGATCAATGAACTAAGAAGTTCAAATCTCCTATAAGGAGTAGTTGTAAACGGAGTCGAAACCCCATTGGATGTTTCTCTGCACGGTGTGTCTATGACCATCCTATCATTCTCTGAATTGGATATATGTGACAAAACTCCGCATGGCCGACCCCATGTTTTACTAGCTTTTTTATCTCGCACCGAAACGACGTCTATCTTGAATTAATGATATGATTGTTGATTATGAGAATCAAGGTTTAACGTCATGTTCAGACATATTTCAGCTCTATAGCGACGATCAAACAAAATTTTCAGTACTCAGGCCAATACTTAGTAAATGCAACACATTAAAACATACACACATTCAAACTTATACAACAAACCGATTTCTATCAAATAACCCAAAACTCAGTCTTCCCTCACCCGACTAAAAAGATCTTCCAAAGCAGTCGCTCGATAAAAAGAATCTCTTACAATCTTAAAATCTATGCAGCCGATAAGAATGTTTCACTGTGAGATCTTTGTGGCATGGAATACACCTTGGGACTGGCTCCATTTTTTAGTAAATGTTCGTGAGTTAATCGTGTATGGCCGATTCTACATCGCCTGATCATGGTTTGATCGAAACGTTTCTGGCTGTTCAGATGAGTATAGCCTACAGTTTTTTTGAACTCATGAAGTTTGATATTATTCACAGCATCCCATAAAGACTGAGACAGCCGTCTCACAAAATACAGATAGAGGGCCTGAAATCGCTCTATGGGATTCCAACAGGATCAGCCTCGTCATCCAGGGCTGCCTTAGTCATTCTATCAGCCTCAGTATTACCTTTGATGCCAACGTGACTAGGCAACCATTATAGGGATCTACTGGGGGGTTTGGTAACTACTAAAGACAAAAGGGCCACAAAAAGGGTCTAATTCACACAAAGAGGGAACTACTGTCGACTACACCCCGTACTATTTGACTTCTGGCCATTGGCATCTTTACATATCCTGATAGCCGAAGACTACTCAAAAACTCATGCCAAATCAAGTATTCCAAAAAGGCCGTCTTCATTGTTGAAAAATATCAGATCCTAGAAAAAGAGGTTTGTTATTATTCAAATTCAAGATTCCAATGTCTTGAAACATTACATCTTGCACCATCTTTAGAATCATCTGTATAAATAGCCCGATGTGATCTGTGCCGAAAAACACAATATCTCAACTTTATCATTGGATTGTGGACATTAAGCGACACTGTAGATTACAGTAGATAAATTCCAACATTCCATCTTCATGGCACAACACATCGGGCTTAAAACTTATGCCACAGTTTGGAAAATAGAACTTGAGCGCGACAACAATAACATAACGAAACCAATCAATCCTCAGATAACACATATCCGAGCAGCCTGACCGTTTATTTGTGTCAATGGATGTTCTCTTAAGCAATTTGAAGTAGCCTGTGCGATTGAATTAGACCATTTCTTGATTTATGCGTAACAAATATTACGACAAACAGACCGTGGCATGTCCAAAACAGAAAGCCAGCATACTAAGGAAGACTAAATGACAACGATGTGTTCGTGGTTTTTAATTCGAAATGCTTAGCAGCCTCACATTCTCGGGGGGAAATGATTGCCCGAGTGTAGAGAGAGAATTAAGGTTTAACGTCGCGTTCAGCAATATTTCAGCTATATAGAGACGATCAAACAAAATTCCAAGTACTCAAGTCTTAGTAACTTAGTAATCCAACACATTAAAACATACACACATTAAAACTTACGCAGCAAACCGATTTCTCTCAAATAACCCAAGGCGCAGTCCTCCCTCACCCGACTAAAAAGATCCTCCAAATTAGTCGCTCGATAAAAATGATCTCTTACAATCTTAAAATCTATGAAGTCGATAAGAATATGTTTCACTCTGCCCGGGTGTAGCAGATTGAATCATTTGCACTTGCAATTTCGTCTCTGTTATTTTGAGTATTTCTGGGGTTTAAAGCTGGTATTATTCCAGATTTCTTGTGTAGTATTTTTGGTGAACATTTTTTGGCATCTGTGACATGGTGACATTTTGAATTGATTCGTCATACTTTCGCTGTTCGCTGCGTTTTGTTCAGCCCGTCTTTGTTGACCTAGATCACCATTTTCCTTGTGTAGATAGAGGGCGCTGTATTGAATATAACAACTCGTACACTGGGGATTGATGAGCAGTATCGTCGTCAGATGAAAATGACGGCATTTAACACAAAAGGACCAATCTGTAAGGCCCGATGTCGACCCAGCATCAACTTCACACAATGCCAACATATATCAAAGACCAAAAGGTCAGTACAGGGGCGGGCCTCGGGGGCGAAACGTCCACCAGCAGAATCTCGCCATATACAGGTAAAAATTACAACGCATATAAGGGAAGTGGAAAGAGGTGCCGACATACTGACAGAGCCACATGACTTCACAGTATCGTCTTCTGGTTAACCTATTCAAAATCACAAACCAAGAATCTAACGATTCGTGATATGTGTTGTATCTCAGGTACGCTTTTATTGTACCTGTTCATGTGGCAACTTGGATGATATGACCACACGGCCCCTAGCACCGGCATAAGCGGTATTAGATACAAATCTAGAGAGCTATGATGGAAATGCTGTGACAACTCGTATATTGGTAATTGGTGAGCTGTGTCGCTGTGACAACTCGTACACTGGGGATTGATGAGCTGTATCGTCGTCAGATGAAAATGACGGCATTTAACACAAAAGACCAGTCTGTAAGGCCCGATGTCGATCCACCATCAACTTCCCACAATGCCAACAAAGACCAAAAGGTCTGTACAGGGTCGGGCCTCGGGACGAAACATCCAGTCGCAAGAAAGCTGAACTTATATTATATTTCATCTACGATACCGTTTTGCCAAATATTAAGACTAACTCAAGTACTCAATGTAAAATAGGGCGCTAAAAAATGATACACCAATGAAGTCTCGAAGTTCCCACATCTGTCCACAGAATTACCAGACATTATTTTCAGACGTTTTCAAGTAGACGTTACAGTCATTTGGGCCTTGGCAGCCATGCGATTTTGAATAGTCATATAATAGCCATATTATAAAATTGCTGTGTATAACATTCCTGAACAGCACTGAACATCTGTGTACATTTGATCCAACAGTTTGAATAATCAGTGTTGCACCAAAATATGGTCCAATGAACTTCTAACTAAGTACGAGTTTATCTAGAAATCATATAAATTTAACGTGGAAGAGCATTAGAAAAGCCAATGTGTAAAGATATCACAACAAAGAGAAAAAAGCAGACAAAATAGCAGAATTAATCATCATTAATGGTATAAATATTGTATATTTTGTGGACCGCGCTTCCTTGCTAAGCAAAAAAATAAAAAAAATAATAATAAATAAAAATTAACTAAAATAAAATAAAAAAATAAAAAAAAACACTCCAAATTTAACTCAATTTCCATAATTTCTCATCCGGATGTCATATGTGCCCGTCAAAGACAGACTCCTGTCTCGGAGTATTGCACTGAACATGTGCGAGTATCTCAATTTCCATCAGTAGCTCTGCTCAATCTTAGTTTACTATTCTTTACCTAGCGTAGAGTTATGTTGTTAACATACACCATTGAACACTTCTGCCTGGGGCAACATCCATCGGTTCAGTTCCTCATACGGCCACAACGCGGGCGATCTCTGCATCATTTGGTCGAGAGAGAAAAAAAATCTTTGATCCAATTTGCTCCATTATAAGTCGATCATCATGGTAACAGTGGAACTAAAAGGCCTGGTAGCAGTTTGCCCTGGGGTATATAATCAGTACTTTCCTATTCAGGCGTTATTGATTATTTTCAGTTTATCTCCGGACTCCGGGTAAACACTGGTTGACTCCTATCACACCACAGGATTCAACTCACTTTATCACATTACCGATACCAGTAAACTGTATCAAAATTGACACTATTTCAATAGAGCTATCGATAGTATTTCTGCCTATTCGTGTGAACATAGTGTGATTATCCCCAACGCGCCACGAAAAAGTGCTCGAGATTTTCACATCCAACAATCTGTGTCTATGATCTTTCTCGTAAACAAACAAAAGGTTTCCCACATTCAACAGATCGCAGGAATAAGAGAGTAGCCCCACTTACTATTGTGTCTCCTAGTTTCCTTTCTATGGTGAGCCTAGCTGGTATACTTCATGTGAGCCCTTTCTGGACGGTAATATTCCAGTGGGACCTGCATATGGCGTATACATATCTCGCCTAGTAGCATTTGCTGGATCCTGTGTTAAATGTGACGATTTTAATCAACGTTGCAGAAACTTATAAAACAGGGCTATTCCACCAAGCGTCTCCACTCATAGTTTCTCAAATTTGGCGATACATATCGCATGCTGATAGCAAAATACGAGCGTATCGTGCCAGATTTATGGCGTTACGTTTCGTAACTTGTGTCTAATTCCGCTAAACCCGGGACTAGGGGCCGTATGAACCCATGTACTTCAAGATCCTCATGGTGCTCATATGAACAGGCACAATCAAAGCGTGACTGAGATACATCATTCTCTAGATGACGACTTTACAGCGATTATTATGGATTAAGAATACTGATCAGCGATACGGATTTTATATTTTTGGAACATCATGATATCATGTCGTCATCATTGAAAACTGTTGACCGCTTCTGTCTTGCAGGAAACTCGCATATGTTTATGTATACTATGATTGTCCTTTTGAATTTGGTGCTAATACTGTTATATGGAATATGGAATAGGTGTTTGGACGCGGATATTCTTTAATTACAACACATATAAGGGAAGTGGGAAGAGGTGCCGACATACTGGCAGAGCCACGTGACTACACAGTATAGTCTTCTGGTTAACCTAATCTAAAGCACATACCAAGAGTCGAACGATTCGTGATATGTGTTGTATCTCAGGTACGCTTTTATTGTACCTGTTCATGTGGCAACTTGGATGATATGACCACAGGGCCCCTAGCACCGGCATAAGCGGTATTAGATGCAAATCTAGAGAGCTATGATGGAAATGCTCTGACATTATCAAACCTTTCCGTATTGTTTGCTGTTAAACGGTATTGAAGTTGACCCTAATTCTGGCTCAGGCCGGTTGTAACACACGTCAATGCAACTATCGATAGTTAGTAATTGTAAGTTATCTTGATCAATCTTTATCAAACATTTTTCATTAACAAAATATTGTGATGAATATTTAATGAAAGTCTCCGTTACTTTCATTAAATATTCATCACAATATTTTGTTAATGAACACGAATATTGAATTTTCACACAGTATTGAAAGGGCTAAAAGTTTGCGGGAACAAAGGGACAAAGGGATCGAGATGACACAGGGACTAATGAGATTTAAAAGTTCACGGGAACAGAGGCGCAAAGGGGATCGAGATGAGAAAGGGTATTAAAAGTTTTCGAGAACAAATGAATAGAGTAACAATGGGGGTTAGAAATTCACGAGGTTAAAAGTTTACGAGGTCCAGACAGCATGCACACATCGGGCTTACGTCGGCAACCGGTTGGATCGCGTCTCCAACAAAACTTCTGTGTGCCAGTTTTTAACATCGGCTTTTTGTCGGCCCGGCATCGTGCGCAGAGATAATTCAGAACGCCGGACCAACGTCAGCCCTTATTAAATCTACATAGATTTAGGTGCTCATCGTATAAACATCGTAAATTTTCCGGTGAAATTAAAGATTAAAAAATATAGCCTGGACTTACAGCGACACAGCTCACCAATTACCAATATACGAGTTGTCCAAACATTTCCATCATAGCTCTCTAGATTTGTATCTAATACCGCTTATGCCGGTGCTAAGGGCCGTGTGGTCATGTCATCCAAGTTGCCACATGAACAGGTACAATAAAAGCGTACCTGAGATACAAGATATATCAAGAATCGTTAGATTCTTGCTTTGTGCTTTAGAATAGGTTAACCAGAAGACTATACTGTGAAGTCACGTGACTCTGTCAGTATGTCGACACCTCTTCCCACTTCCCTTACATGTGCTGTAATCATTATACTTCATGAATCCAGTGCAATCACAACACACATTTCGCAGTATGGGTATTTGGTTTGTCAGGGGTGAAGGCGGGGTGGGGGTGGGGGGGGTGAAATTAGAGATCCGGTTTTATTTTTGTTGTAAATGAGTCTGGACCCGACCATGGCTGGGATAACTTTATTGTTCAGATCATAGACGTCGTCTATCCATCTACCAAGGATTCCCCCTTTGGATTTGAGAGAAAAATCCGAGGGCGTGAATTATTCTGGATGCTAGAACTTGGGTCAGTGTTTCCGTTTGGTATAAATGATAATGTCAGTGGGTTCGGCAATGCTACAAACCGCCGTTCAAATATATCCAACATTACCCAACTATTTAAACCCCATCAACGGAGACAACGCAGCCATGGTTGGCGAAAGTTTAGTAGTTCGATGATTCACGATCATATCACTTTAAATTACTTAGTGGGTTTAACTAACACACCCAATAGTATACATAGCTTACGTACAGTTCTGTATACGTTACCCCTGAGAGCTTTAGATCAAATAGCCAGAGATATACAACAATCTGCGTCTTCAGGAAATATAATACCACCAAAAATCAGTAAAGTATGTCAAGATATAGCGTATTTTCGGTTGTATCGTCCAGTGAACATAATCGAAACATCTGAAGATCGGTTTTTCTTGAAACTCAACTACCTAGATAAAGGACTCGACATCATTAATTTACTTCGAATCCTGAATGATCCAGAGGTACGCAACGCTGTACCAAACTATTTTAAGTTCACAGAACCTCCTTGCATTTCATATAAGTATACTAAATCTATAGCCACCAAAATATTCAATTATTCCAATGCTGCCAAGGAGTTTGACTGGAACTTATACACGTCAGGAGGCTATAGTTGTGATTGTGAATCGTCGAACTTTATCTATACACCATGCAAACATATTGTGACTGGTGACCTTGATGTGGTGAGGGTACGGCGCATCACGTTGGGCACACCGGTTCTCGTCAGACCACCGAAGTTAAGCAGCGTTGAGCTCGGTCAATACTTGGATGGGTGACCGGGTGCTGTGCTGTACTGGCTGGGCTGATCAGTGTCCAGAATAATAGGAACTGTGAACACTCTCGTGTTCTGGCACATGTAGGCACCGTCGTGATATGACTGAAACAATGTTGAAAACGACGTTAAATCCTACTCACTCACTCACTCACTCCTTGATGTGGTGAGTGATAAGGATCTGAAATTACTCCTGATGAAAGGCCCTAAATATAGAGAGCCAAGAAGAATAAATCTGAAGGCCGACCAGAAGATAGCCCTGTCTGCATTGGAACAGTACGTTATTGATTGGTCTAAGCGAGAAAAAGTTGAACCTACAGTACTCGCTGATTGGTTGGACCTCACCAAGAGCAAGGTCGTTGAAACAATCCGCCATATTGACAGAAGTACTCTTCCTCAAGCAAAGCAAGTACTGAGAAGCCTCAATTCGCAAGAAGTTCTAGCAAATCTCCAGAGTAAATTCGTCATAGTCCCAGCAGACAAAGCTCCGAATAATATAATATTTATATGTAAATATTACTATTACCAGGTGCTGGTTAAAGAATTAGGTGTAGACATATCTTCATCAAATACGTCTACTTACTCCGAAACTGCATTTACTCTGGGAGATCTATTTAACAATCACAAAAAGTTTCTCAGGGAAAGAGGTATTTATCTTCCAACCAATCATAACGACATACCAAAACTATACTGGACTCCCAAAATGCATAAATCACCATACAAAGCTAGATTCATAGCTGGTTGTAGAGGCTGCACCACCAAGCTTCTTTCAACCCTATTGACGAGGGCCCTTCAGCAGGTAAAAGCATTTTGGGAAAGGTATTGCTCCACTATTTCTAAGCACTCTGGCATTGAATGTATGTGGATATTGAAAAACTCAAAATGTCTTACGGAAGAACTTGATGCTAAAGGTCTCATACCGTACAAACATGTATCCACAAGGGATTTCTCGACTCTCTTTACTACAATCCCTCATCAGGACCTTATTGACCGTCTAAGTTCATTAATAGTATCTGTGTTCAAGAAAACTGATCGTAGATATATTAATGTCGGAAGCCATAAAGCATTCTTTAGCTCTACTACATACAAGAGATATCATTCATGGGATGTTTCTTTGTTTATAGAGTTGCTTGAATTTCTCATTAAAACTATCTGTGTGAAATTTGGCAACACAATATATCAGCAGCATATAGGTATTCCAATGGGTACTAATTGTGCACCCCTGTTGGCTGACCTGTATCTGGTCTCTTATGAATATGACTATATGCAGGCGCTTTCAGGAACCGATTCATTCAAAGCCCGTTCCTTCTCATTCACCAAATGCTATATAGACGATCTTCTCGCTGTGGATAATCGCTATATAAATGACGCAGTGGAGGATATATATCCACCTTCACTGGATTTGAAGGAAACTACAGACAGCCCTAGAGGCGCATCATATTTATATCTATATCTCTCGTCGACTTTATGACAAAAGAGCTGATTACAATTTCGACATCGTAAACTATCCCTTTCTGGACAGTAATATTCCAGTAGGACCTGCATATGGCGTATACATATCTCGCTTAGTAGCATTTGCTAGATCCTGTGTTAAATGTGACGATTTTAATCAACGTCACAAAACATTGTTACAGAAACTTATAAAACAGGGCTATTCCACCAAAGCGCCTCCACTCAAAGTTTCTCAAATTTGGCGATACATATCGCATGCTGATAGCAAAATACGAACGTAGCGTGCAAGATCTATGGCGCTACGTTTCGTAACTTGTGTCTAATTCCGCTTAACCCGGGGCTAGAGGCCGTATGAACCCATGTACTTCAAGATCCTCATGGTACTCATATGAACAGGCACAATCAAAGCGTGACTGAGATACACCATTCTTTAGTTGACGACTTTACAACGAATATTATGGATTAAGAATACTGATCAGCGATACGGATTTGATATTTTTGGAACATCATGATGTCTTGCCGGCATCATTGAAAACTGTTGACCGCTTCTCTCTTGCAGGAAACAAGCCTATGTTTATGTATACTATGATTGTCTTTTTGAATTTGGTGCTACTACAGTTATATGGAATATGGAATAGGTCTTTGGATTATGGACGCGGATATTCTCTAATGGACGACGGCTGAATTATGGATGACGGACTTAGTACATGTACCATTGATAAGCGCTAGCAAATCGGACTTTTCAAACTTTGTGCACATATAATTATATAGCCTTGCTAAAACTAATTTGAAGATGTGCACCTCGTATTATATTCACATTACCAGTAGATAATTACCATTAACAATCCCATATGCATTATGCTGTATGAATGCAGCGTATACTAGACATATACAGAGTTTCAGGTGGTTAGGATTTGATAATCCATCCTTCTTTAGCGGTGACAACGATCCTGTTACAACAACGTGGCACTACATACTTTGTATGATGGCCTTAAATATACAATACTCATCGATTTACTGTTATTTCAGGTCCATTTATATATTACCTCGATGTGACCATTTTTTTAGCTTTGTGGGACCATGGTGTTAAGTGTGGTGGAGAATTGGCAGAAGGCAATCGATATTGGTGCAGTCAAGATTGTTAGATAATCTGTAATGAAACATATACAGTGGTGGACAAATTGGTTGTCAGATAAAAGGCAGTGGTAGATAATCAGTGGTCATAGAGTGACAACAGCGCTGGACATTTGGTTGTGATACATGGACAATTGTGATGGCAGTGGAGGAAAATGAGTTGTTATACAGGGAGCAGTGGTGAATACTCATTGTGGGCAATGCTGGGTAATCAGTTGTTATAGAGCGACAAGTAGTGCTGGACATTGGTTGTCATACAACATGGACAATGGAGAGGGCAGTGGTGAATATTCAGTTGTCATACAGTGGCAACACTGCTGGACAATCTGTTGTCATACAGTGCAGAAAATAACCGAACAATGATAATGACAATTATTGTCATATGTTTGTTTATCAACACGTGTGGACATTATGTTATATTAAACAATTGGTTGTTAAGGAATTATTTGAATCTAGACCCTACTTTATAATTACTGTATATTGTAACCAGTTACGTGCGTGCAACCGAGGAAAATAGGCATGTCAAGGTGGGTGGGGGGGTGTATAGTAGAGGAGGAAGGGATGCCCATCCATGAATGTTGGACCAATTGAGGGTCGCCGTAAGGCAGATGCAATTGCAATTTGTACACGGTTGGCCGATGATGATCGGATACTGGTCCCGTGTTAATGGTGTCGCTCTTAAAACGACGTCGGTACCGTAATCGCGCCGTGGTACAAAAGGTCGTTGAGCCGTCATTGTTTCGATGGAACACAGCACAGTGGGCCGACGTTGGCCCGCCGTGCACATGATGTCTGGATATATCCTATTTGCTGCTGAACCGGCGTGTTTACACTACTCCTAATTTGTTTAATTCGCAATTCAGCATTTTCGTGTGTTTTGCCACACAAACTGCAAAATCGAATTCGCTATTTCTGACACGAGATTTGTTACTCGAGCGATCAACCGGCGGCGAGGAGCCGATAATTATTTCAAGCAATTATCGAGATTCCTAGTGACATTTCTTTGAAATATGATCAAGTCCACAATGTTAATTCTGAATATTTCAAATTATTTTACGCGTCCACTGTCATTACCCTGTTAACTGTTCTCGTATTTGACTCGCCATTGGCGGGTCTCGTTCGCAGATTCTGATACCAACAAAACCAGAACCAAAACAAACTATATGCGCTATATGCAATGAGTTAGTGTCTGCTCCCCCGTGAATCATCCCCCCCCCCCCCGCAGGGCACACTATTATACAGTTATGTCATAACAATGAGGTGAATACGATGTTTGCCGAGGCGAACATTGGTTTTCTCTGGTCCATAATACATTGTGTTTACCAAACTGAACTGAGCGAGTGCAATATTTGCAAAAGTAGACAGTAGATGGTACTGTACCATCTTGAGCTGTCGGCTGTGTGTTAAATATAATTTGATTTGATGCAGGGTGATAAATATATTTTGTCTGTGATTTCATGATCTCACAAACAAAATCGAGCGGTTAAAACCCTTGATGTTGAAATTAGCGATTTTGCTTGAATGGTTAACGTTCAGCCCCGGGATGATATCAAATAGCCTAGGACACATTATGCTCTATAATCATTGCACGTGTTAGCCAAACATAAAAATATCTGAAATTGCGCACCTTGCAAGAATGAAAAAAATTGCCTTATTGTCTTTCGGTCACATTATGCTAACTGGAGTTATCCTTTAGGAAAACGTCAGTATGTCTAGAATCGTGTGATAGCCTTATTTTAGTATCAAAATCCTTCGTTTGAGATTGAAAAGGTGATCCAAAACACTTCTGTAATCAATTCTGGTAATATGTTACTGTAGAATCAGTTCGGATATTATACCGTACCGGTAGTGACTCCTGGAATCAGATTGGCATCTTTGTTACTTTTTTTGTAACAGCTGTCACGCTACTGTTCATAGCATCGGTCAGGTAACTCGTTATCAAAAAGAATAACATTACCCGAATTTATACTTTTAATACGGGGCTGATAATTAAGCTATATTAAGCTACAATAAGGCAGTGAATTAATCTTATCGTTTCCCGCCTTTAGTTTTCAATGATACTCGATTTTAATCCACTTGAAAACTATCGATAACATGGATCTATCCGGCGCTTCGTATTGATCCTTTTGACATTAATAAAATGTTTCATCGAACGGTTGCTGTATTCTGTTCTCTATATGATGCATTCCATTCAGAAACTGATTAAAGACCACGGCCTGCCGGTACATGACTGGAATTACACTTATATGTATGATTCGAAGACAGTTGTTCTGGAATCAAAATTGGAAGTTTTGACGGTTCATTCAATCAATAGTTTTTTGGTCTCAGTCTCTGGATGAATGATTAATCTCTGGATGAATGATTAATCTCTGGATGAATGATTAATCTCTGGCTGAATGATTAATGGTGAATCCATGACGAGAATATCGAGATTAAATAAAGTAAAAAAGAGGTCTTTAATGTTTGAGCCAATCACGATGGAGCAGGGATACACGACTGAAAAAAAGTAATCGCAATGACACGACATCTTCCTTTCTCATTTATTCATCAATAGTCTCAAAATTCACGACGGAAATTAACGAAATATTGCATTTGATGAACACTGACTGATGATAACGCCCTCCTGAAAAGGTCGATGGGAGCGTAATAGAAATATAGAAATGGGTTTCCGAGTTCAGACACCTCGTAGTCAGACAGAATCTTGTCTATCAGAGAACTGTGTTATATGTATATGGGCTAAGACCGCGCTTAACATCTAATATCCTTCTAGTATTCTGGGTTTCACATATCTCATAACGTAAAGTAACCCGGTTTTCATACAAATTTGCACGTTTCTGACAAAACTGTCAGAAGCCACATTGAAATATCAATAATGCTCAATCATTTCACATCATCAGATCTATTGGAGCACGTTTATTGTTATTATTTTTGCTCATGGAAATTGCAAGCTCTCCATGTTCATTGATATTGTGCTGTAATTTGGTGTTACATTTCTTCCAAACAGATTATTGCAAGCCTTAGATTATATCCCGGCAGCTTACCTGTGGAGACTGATGAGATGCTGAACGAAGCTATGCGCATGCAGCCATCTCCTCAGTAAATGGAATACAGTAAATGATATATTTACAGGAAATACGAGGAAACACAGGAAACCCGAGTGAGTTCTTTTTATATTAACCAGTGTATGCACTTTGGTTTGAGCACATGCGTGGAAATGCTCAATAAATGCACGATTGAGTAGAATTTTGCCAAGCGCTACTGCACCATATTGCAATATAGGCAAATAATTTAATTTGGGACTAAAATTTCCCAGTCAGATAAACATACAATAGCGTATTTGTGTCAAATGTTCGCATGCCCATAGCTGATAATAGCAGTCTATGATTCACAAATTTTTCGACTTTCGTTGCTTCAGTCTCTCGGTCATGGGTTGTTCCTTCAGAACCATGCCCTGTGTATTAGACAATGGGAAAGGAAGCCCACCGTTCCGATTAATAGATGGTTTCTCGAATCCAGCCCAGGTTATTTCACCACTTTTTCAAACCAGTTCACTTCGCGGTCCAGAATCGAGACTTTCTCATTTTGAACACCAGTCGGGAGGATGTGGGTGAACACCGCAAAGTCTTTGCCGTTAAACATTGATTTACGCTATTTGGACATGAGTTCATTTAACGACTGTTGAGTCTATCCAATGTAACGATCGGTGCCCATGAGCTTCAGGCACCTGATCCCACACAATACCAATTGCTTTGTACCTTGTATTGTCTTTGATGTTGACCATGATGGTTCGGAGCGTGTTCCGTGGCTTAAAGTATTCTGTTACGCTATAACTGTCTATGCGTCTCAGTTGCTAAGATAGAGGATGGTTTTACTCTGCATGGTATTTCCGCGATCAAGTTGAGCAGTCTACCTCAGGGTGCCTTTCGGGTTCAAGGCTTTCTGAAACGTCCAGTCCAAATGTAACCGCATCTCTTAAGAGCTTGGTACTTGTGTTCCTCTTCGAATTCTTCTCTCTCCTTAATAATGGTGTGTGTCCAGTTATAGCATGCGGATAAATTTGTTTGGAATATGGCAGGTGTTGTGAGGAAAAGAATGCGAGGAAAAGAATGCATGTTTCTTTTTGGAACGTTTCACGCCATACAAGAAAACTGCCATGTTCAGGCGCAGTAGGGGAAAGGGGCGCAAATCTGATTGGAAAGCTTCATACGCGTAGCTGATGTATTGTCCAAAGTCAGGGCAGCTCTTACTGCTTCGGTTATCTTCGCCGCAGGTACAGACTTGAGACGTCAACTAACATTAATGTTTCACTTAATTGCATCGAATGGGAACGATGGCACTTAATTGTTCCCATGTTGACCCTATTTCCTCGATATCCCAGTTTCTGCATTAATTCATTACGGCGCTGATACAATATAAGTATTGATAAGTACTTTGATTCGCCTGTCTACCGGATCCTCCGGGGAATTGATCCGAAATAATTAGGAAATACTATCGGTGGGTACGTCACCTGTGATACTACCAGAAAACGATACATCCTTCAGGTATCATATCAATCTTAATTTCCTGTATATGCAACATTAATATATAGCAGCATTTGTTATGAATGTTATTCCCAAAAGCAACCGCAACTGAGGAGCAGTTTTTCTTGATGACAGCAAAACAATGTGTTATTTCTGATTTTCAAATATTTATGCCTGGTACAAACGACCCAATTGTCTTCGACAAGTGGCACTAAATTTGTGGAAGTCTGTAGTTCGCATTACCGTTCTTACATGCTTGTATTATAGACGATGACCGTTCCAAAGCAGGATATAGCGAATGGCCGTAACAGTCTTTCACAAATTTCGTCTCCAGGAAAACTGGGCCGTGTGTACCAGGCCTTAGTGCGATAATCTAGTGGTTAGAGCGGCAAAAAGCGGTAAGTCACGGGCTGAGTCATATCACAATAAACATGATGGTTCCTCGCTTGGAACGCCCGAAATGTGTACTAAATTACAACACATACAAGGGAAGTTGGAAGAAGTACCGACATACTGACAGAGCCACATGACTTCACAGTATAGTCTTCCGGTTAACCTATTCTAAAGCACATACCAAGAATCTAACGATTCGTGATATGTGTTGTATCTCAGGTACGCTTTTATTGTACCTGTTCATGTGGCAACTTGGATGACATGACCACACGGCCCCTAGCACCGGCATAAGCGGTATTAGATACAAATCCAGAAAGTTATGATCTGGAGAGCCCCCTCCCCTACTGCGCCTGAACATGGCAGTTTTCTCGTATGGCGTGAAACGTTCCAAAACGAAACATGGGTGTGCTATCGGATCTCCCGTTTCTCCCATTGTGTTGAACATATATATATGGAGAAATGACAAGGCTCACACAGGTCTCAAGGTAATGTGAATGGGTGGAGTATTACGTCTGCCAACGGCCTGGTACTTCAACAAGGCAGCGCTATAAAGAGGCGTCATTGGGACGGTTCTGTTACACGTGATATGAAAGCGTCATTAAATTCAACACAAGCACTCGCTCAGCGTTAAACAGAATTAGACGAAACGTGGGACCAATATATTATCAATGCGCCAAGTTATCAGCAATGTGAGAAATTTGTAATATCAAGAGGCTAAACTCTTCTTTTTCTTAGGAATCAGTAAACAAAATTATCTATAATCTATAATGCTTCCCTACTTTCCAGAAAGGTTCGAATTCTAGAAAGGCAAGAATCTCATCTTGATTATCAATAAATACCTAAAACCCGTGAAGGTCGGGATGTAACGATTCTGCAGAACTAGGTGGACACTCGTGTTACAAAGGATAAAGAACGGGCTGCATGTAAATGGTACATTATACAGTTATTACAGTCACTCCCCCTAAATCAGGACAGTTTTCATTTAGCGCCGTGTAAACCAAGCCATGTGGCCTGAGCTAGACTTCTCTTATGCAGAAAAATTACTCGCTTCTGGGTGTATCTTGCCGTATTTGTATTATTGTCGAAAAGCGGACCATTTCTACTGAAGCGCCATCTGAAGTAAGGGCGATAACTCTCCCAAATCGGGACACACCCTCTCAAATCGGGAACGCAGTTAACAGAGTATTTGCGACAAAAATAATGCAAACAAGTTCGCAATTTGTCATCGAATGTGATATTTTAGTTACTCAGTATCGAAAAAGTGAAATTTGAATGTCAATTGATGAGAAACGCAGCAAAATATAGGTTGTGAAACATGCGTCATTGTGGCATTGACGAAACACCGTACCCATCGTTTTTAACGACTCAAATCACCTCTGCCTGGCAACTCTCGGGGGCGACGGAAGCTCCGAAAAGGAGGGAGGGGGGAGGGGGCCGGGGGAGGGGGTGTGCTCGACTATCATAGCACTTTCTAGGGTCTGGAACCTCCGCGCTCCTAGATGGATGTAGACGCATTCTGGCCGATTTCCGCCATATAAAACAACACATCTTCACTCTATAATCAACTGCATTTTGAGGTTGTTTTTGTGATTCTATCGTTATTCATAAGCAAAATTGATTTGATAATTTTGAAAGTCCGTTTGGAAAGCCCGTGTCCTTTCCAACATTCGGACTATGCAGTATCTCTAAGAAGGGTAGGTCGACGTACATTATCAGAAATATATGATCGCTCCAACCATGTAAACTGTGGTTGAAGGGTATCCGTCGAAAATTCCTGGTCGAACGAGTGAGTGAGTGAGTAGGATTTAACGTCGTTTTCAAGAAATTTTCAGTCATATCACGACGCAAACTGCCCACAGTGATTATTGAGATATCTGGTATCTAATCACTGCCCGCATTCATCGCCGTTGACCTCTGTGATTTCTCCTGTATGCCACGGGTAAATCTACAGTCACATCGGGCCTCTGCTCATAGAATCAATACATATGCAGAAGATATATTTATGATCCAATCACCCCCGAACATTTCCGACTCCGCACCGTTGTTCCAACGGTTTACAATCGTTTGCGTTGTTCCAACGGTTTACGATCGTTTGGGTGTCTGCCGTTTTCCTACATGATCATAGATTAATTTAACAGTTATTACAATCAAATATATGCGAGCCAAGCCATGAACACACATAACGAAATTTAAGAGTTACGTATTCAATACGTTGTCTCCAGTGATAAGGCCGCGCCGGCCGGAATGTGGCGCCTCCACACATTGACGAGTTACCGAAAGCTGGGGTGGTACGCCAGCTAAATACAGTCCAGTAAGCAGGTTGATCACGACGGTGCCTACGCGTGCTAGGACACGAGAGTGCCCTCAGTCCCTTTTACCCTGGACACTGATAAACCCAGCTGTGGGCGGGGATATTTTAATATCTTGAAAGTCCTCGGTGGAGAGCGACCATGAAATATTTGATTGCCTTCGACCGTGCAACATGAAATGGTCGCATTCTGGACCACATTTTTTAAGGTCGTTCTTCATTAATAGTATCTGTGTTCAAGAAAACTGATCGTAGATGTATTGATGTCGGATGCCATAAAGCATTATCTCCTACATACAGGAGATATCATTCATGGGATGTTTCTTTGTTTATAGAGTTGCTTGAATTTCTCATTAATAATGTCTATGTCAAATTTGGCAACACAATATATCAGCAGCATATAGGTATTCCAATGGGTACTAATTGTGCACCCCTGTTGGCTGACCTATATCTGTTCTCCTATGAATATGACTATATGCAGGCGCTTTCAAAAACCGATTCCTTCTCATTCACCAAACGCTATATAGACGATCGTCTCGCTGTGGGTAATCGCTATATAAATGACGTAGTGAAGGACATATATCCACCTTCACTGGATTTGAAGGAAACTACAGATAGCCCTACAGGCACATCATATTTAGACCTATATCTCTATAAAAATGAAGCGGGCCTTCTCTCTCGTCGACTGTATGACAAAAGAGATGATTACAATTTCGACATCGTTAACTATCCCTTTCTGGACAGTAATATTCCAGTTGGATCTGCATATGGCGTATACATATCACGCCTAGTAGCATTTGCTAGATCCTACGTTAATTGTGACGATTTTAATCAACGTCACAAAACATTGTTGCAAAAACTTATAAAACAGGGCTACACCACCAAGCGCCTCCACTCAAAGTTTCTCAAATTTAGCGATACATATCGCATGCTGATAGCAAAATACGATCGTAGCGTGCAAGATCTATGGCGTTACGTTTCGTAACTTGTGTCTAATTCCGCTTAACCCGGGGCTAGGGGCCGTATGAACCCATGTACTTCAAGATCCTCAAGGTACTCATATGAACAGGCACAATCAAAGCGTGACTGAGATACATCATTCTTTAGATGAGGATTTACAACGAATTATGGATTAAGAATACTGATCAGCGATACGGATTTGATATTTTTGGAACATCATGATGTCTTGCCGGCATCATTGAAAACTGTTGACCGCTTCTCTCTTGCAGGAAACAAGCCTATGTTTATGTATACATGATTGTCTTTTTGAATTTGGTGCTAATACTGTTATATGAAATAGGTATTTGGATTATGGACGCGGATATTCTCTAATGGACGACGGCTGAATTATGAATGACGGACCAGATGCTTGTAATTGGGATTGCTTTCACCGGTTCGACCATCAAATATATGTATATTATTCGTTTTGACCATTTTGTTATAACATTGTTGGGTGTGAGGGCTCCGGTGCGTTTGGAGAGTATAGTGTGAACAAAAAAATAGAAATAACATGAACGCAGTTTTAGCTTGATTTTCAAATTTTATAAATCTGCTAATTGTCCAATATCGCAAATGCAAATTCCATGCAAATTGGCATATTAAACAGTTTGATTCGACATAGCGAACGGAATAACAAGAGAAGAATCTGATCTGCAAATCGGAGCATGCAAATCGCATCACTGTAAACCTCCACTGCCTATACAACAGCCACGTGACTTCAGTGCAAAATCACCGCTTCACAAAAACCAATTACAACAGACCAGAATAAACACCTGAATATCTGGTCACAATACGACTAAAATAAAGAAACATATATAGTCGCCCACACGTCTGTATCAATGATTATGTTACAATGATATCTGACACCCACAAACGTTAGCTTTTATCGACCCCCCCCCCCCAACAAACAGGGTTCAATGATTGTCGCCTCATCGCAACAAAGTCAGCCCCCTGGGTGTGCAGCCTGTCGGAGATGGCTCTATTCCCATCTCCTAACGACAGTTGCGCCCCCTAGGTGGTCGAGAGAGCCCGCCTCGCTGGACCAAACCGCCGGGTTGGGTGGGAGATGGCCCAGTCCGGCCCCCTACCTGACGGCTGACACAGCTGAGTGAGAGTGACGATAGAGACCACAACATACCATTACAAATAATGAGCCCGATGGTGCTCTAAAATTCTGAAATTCTCTTGATTAACCAGGCACGAATTCCTGTCTGCGAAATTCTTACATGGGGAATTGAAAGATGAATATCATTTGTTTTATGAAATGCCCTGCATATATTATATCCCGAGGTCTCCTCTTCCATATAGTACATACAAATACGACTGTCCCAACTTAATATCCCCCCACCCCGTTTCCCGGTTCAGACACCACTGGATCATGCGATTCACCCTATCCAATAGTATGCGAAGTACAGGACGCAAAGAAGATCGATATGGGAGATATTCTGCCACTTCGCTCTGGATGAATAACGAGAAACGTGCGTGTCATACCAATGAAATACATATCTATATACATCTATATACAATCCTCTTTCGTTTATTATTATTTAGCACTGACAGACGGAACAACGATTACGAAAAACGCTGGAATATTCAACTAGCATGGACTTTATGTACACTCAAAAAGAAATCAATGAATGAATGTATTGCCAATCGGGCGCTCACACGGGCAGACAATACCGATGTACAGATGCCATGCGCAGTCTATATGATGATACCGGTCGATTTCACAGAATCAAAAAATAGAAAAAATGGAACACGCGAGAGGCCTGTAACCCAATCTATACATTTAATACTTCACTCTCATAACGTCTCCAGGGCCTGGCTTCATTTTTTTTCACACAGTCTCCCAGAATTGTAAGAACTTTTACAGCAGGCTCACTTCCCTTTGACACCACCGCCTATTTCCGTCCAGTGCGGCCACGGATCAAAGGACTTCTTGGGAGATCCGGTAACTTTACTGAAACAAGAGAGAAAAATTTCGGTTGCAGAAGATAACAACACAACTTGTATATAATTATTGAATGTGTTTTGATTTTTACGTTGCCAGGAAACTAGATATATCAGTTATAGTTTTGTGTTGTCATAGGTTCCCTCACCAGAAAACGTCAGCAAGATCGGTGTCAGGTATTCTCCAGACCCCTTCAGCAAGACCCTTAGGAACATGGCCAACGGGTAAACCGGCCACTTCTCCCAGTGTCAACCAGTTCCTCGTACTGTCAAAAACTTCTCTCCCCCTCCCTCCTGGTAGGTCCTCGGCCTCTGGCATGAATACGAGACAGGCATACTGGTCGAAATTGTTCCCATACTCTTTGTAGACACGTAGGGAAATGTCAACTGGGGCTGCTATCTAGAATGCGTGGTACCCCTTAATCACAGCGTTTTCCAGGCATATTGTCTCCATTTCTACGATGAAAAAGGGACACTTAAAATACTAATCTCAGTGCAGAAATGACAGCAGAATTTCTTCTTCTTGTCGTGTAAGGACGATAGATCATGACCGGCGGGAACGCAATGCACATGCATCCACCACATGGACATTTCACAGAAAATCCAAAGGATCTTTCCGCTGTGGTCGTCTTCGGTAAAACTACAGATTCTACACTTGTCAGCAATTCTGGGCTTTTTCCGGCATGACAGATCTTCTTTGGATGTTTTGGTAGATGTCTTCATTTTCCGTTTCTTTTCCAGCTCACGTTGTCGCTTTTGTTTTGCAGCAAACACTTTCATTTTCCCCAGCTGTGTTTCTTCCATTATTCGCATGGACGAGGCACCCGTCAAATAGGCGGGCAGACTTTTGATATGTTGCTAGTTTGGGTATTGGACGAGGCTGAAGGGTAAACTAGAATCTCATGCAGATTGGCGATGTTAACTGGCGCACGATGGGGCATTGTAGATCCTCTGCTAGAAGTGGTTGGACAAACGGTCAAGGCGACGACTTCGTTGGTACTAGACGTACCACTTAATTCACTGTTCTTAGAAGGAACTGTGCATCCGCTGACTCTTCGTTTGAGTTTTCTCCAGGCATCATAGCAAGGATTTATCCCTTCGATGTCGAAACCTTCGGCTTGTCGGAGAAGATATCGGTCCCTGTCCTGCGGCTTGATACATGACTCCAAGATCTGCAAAGCTTCCTCCCCGGGGTTCGTCGTTTGTTTGGCTACATCTTCCCCTGTGTACGTTTGGGCCGGTTTGGTAACTTGGGTGGGAATTGCCATTCTGTTCACCGGAAAAATTCCCGTTTTGGCGAAACTATTGACCACGATATTTGGAGTTGATGCCTTCAACCAATCCACTTTGAGAACCTGGCAGAATTTAAACTTGGCCAATGGAGAATCCGGGTTTTGGGTACAATATGCGTGTGTGGCGACGTGCCAGGCAGTCTGCAAGTTCCCAAAGAAACTGTTGTCCAGCGGCTGAATGATGTGGGTAGCATTTGGAAGGAAGCGGTAGAGCTCAATACCATTCTCCTTGGCGAACTTGAAAACGTGATAGTCGACGTGAGATGAAGCAGAATCAAACAGCAGCACTTGCGGTCTCGTCTGTGGTATATTGGGTAGGAAGTGATTAGCGAGCCAACTGCAGAATATTTCGGTATTAATCCAGCCTTTTTCGCTGAGAGAATCTCCCTCGTTACCGATTCCGCCTGTAAACAAAGAGGTTCCTTTGTGATGTCTTTTGCCAGGGAAGACGATGAAAGGCGGGACGCCTGTTCCGGAAGCACTGCAACACGCCAAGACGGTTATCTGCTGTTTTCCATTCGCAGCTGCCAGTTGTGGTGGTCTGGTTTTCCGGTCTGATGGCCCGATAACGTAGCCCGCCTTCCCTTGCAAAGCAAACACACTTTCGTCGCTGTTCCAAATACTTCCTGGTGAATTCAATAACTGTAGGTCAGACAGGAACATCTCATATGACCGAAACCAACTGTTCAGGTCTTCCTGGCTAACGCGTGCCCGTGATTTTTGATAGCAATTTAGTTTGAAGTCGTTTGACCTGAGGGTGTCTTTTCCTGAATTCCCAGAAATGCAGTCCCGGTTTGTCGTCTTTGAAGGGGTTTGGCCTTTTTTCCTTTTTCAAGAATTTTTGAACGGCACACAAGAAGCTATTCACAGTGAGTCCAAATCCCCGGTCACAGATCTAAATTAAGCAAGTAGCTAGAATGGCCTCCTCTTCCTCGGAAAGACAGGCGTGGTGGCCATTGCTAGTTACCGAAACAGCCACTTCCCTGGATATTCGTCTCTGGAGAGCTGATTGCGACACCTCCCATTTCTCTGCTGCTTTTCTGACTGAGAGGGATTGTTCTTTGATGTCGCTAAGTGCATTGATGTATCTGTTCTGTGAGTCTTTGGCCATTGTCGTTTAATTTCGGAAGAAAACATGTTAGATTACAAGCGTCTAGTCCGTCATTCATAATCCAGCCCTAGTCCATTAGAGAATATCCGCGTCCATAATCCACAGACCTATTCCATTTTCCATATAACAGTATTAGCACCAAATTCAAAAAGACAATCATAGTATACATAAACATAGGCTTGTTTCCTGCAAGAGAGAAGCGGTCAACAGTTTTCAATGATGCCGGCAAGACATCATGATGTTCCAAAAATATCAAATCCGTATCGCTGATCAGTATTCTTAATCCATAATATTCGTTGTAAAGTCGTCATCTAAAGAATGATGTATCTCAGACACGCTTTGATTGTGCCTGTTCATATGAGTACCATGAGGATCTTGAAGTACATGGGTTCATACGGCCCCTAGCCCCAGATTAAGCGGAATTAGACACAAGTTACGAAACGTAGCGCCATAGATCTTGCACGCTACATTCGTATTTTGCTATCAGCATGCGATATGTATCGCCAAATTTGTATTTTAAGTTTCTCCTCCAGTGTTTTGTGCCGTTGATTAAAATCGTTACATTTAGCACAGGATCTAGCAAATGCTACTAATCGAGATATGTATAAGGTCCCACTGGAATATTACTGTCCAGAAAGGGATAGTTTACGATGTCGAAATTGTAATCATCTCTTTAGTCATAAAGTCGAGGAGAGAGAATGCCCGCTTCATTTTTATAGAGATATAGATCTAAATATGATGTGCCTGTAGGGCTATCTGTAGTTTCCTTCAAATCCAGTGAAGGTGGATATATATCCTTCACTGCCTCATTTATATAGCGGTTATCCACAGCAAGAAGATCGTCTATATAGCGTTTGGTGAATGAGAAGAAACGGGCTTTGAATGGATCGGTTTTTGAAAGCGCCTGCATATAGTCATATTCATAAGAGAACAGATACATGTCAGCCAACAGGGGTGCACAATTAGTACCCATTGGAATACCTATATGCTGCTGATATATTGTGTTGCCAAATTTCACATAGATATTTTTAATGAGAAATTCAAGCAACTCTATAAACAAAGAAACATCCCATGAATGATATCTCTTGTATGTAGTCGAGCTAAAGAATGCTTCATGGCTTCCGACATTAATATATCTACGATCAGTTTTCTTGAACACAGATACTATTAATGAACTTATACGGTCAATAAGGTCCTGATGAGGGATTGTAGTATAGAGAGTCGAGAAATCCCATGTGGATACATGTCTGTACGGTATGGGACCTTTAGCATCAAGTTCTTCCGTAAGACATTTTGAGTTTTTCAATATCCACATATATTCAACGCCAGAGTTCTTAGAAATAATGGCGCAATACCTTTCCCAAAATGCTTTTACCACCTGAAGGGGCCTCGTCAATAGGGTTGAAAGAAGCTTGGTGGTGCAGCTTCTAGAACCAGCTATGAATCTAGCTTTGTATGGTGATTTATGCATTTTGAGAGTCCAGTATAGTTTTGGTGTGTCGTTTTGATTGGTTGAAAGACAAATACCTCTTTCCCTGAGAAACTTTTTGTGATTGTTAAATAAATGTACCGTGTTACAAGGAAATTAGTATTGCGCGTAGACCATATTTTCAAGTGTAATTATGAACTCAAAACCCACCTACATGCGTTTTGGTAAATTCACATACATCGCCATTGTGTCATTGGCGTTGTGTTATTGTGTAAGTCCCAATTAAGTCTGACACCGTCGGTCTATTTTCGAAAGTTGTGTTAATGACAATAATGGTTTCAGCAACTGCAGTTGAGATTTGTTAATGAAAATATGGTCAAAAAAGTTATGTCTTGGAAAAGGGTAACAGGAATTCACTCGGGAAAATTTCCCCAAAGTGACGAATATATGTCAGAATAAGTTTTCACGATCAAACTTTCACAGGACCGGAAAATTCTGACGACATCGATGCACTGCTAACACACAGAGGTGTTGTCCGACGAGGAAAACAATCCCCATCCTGGTTTCCCAGATCTCTATTCGCACTGAGCCCCAGACAGTGATAACTGAATGACCTCGTTCATTTGGAAATCTACACCCATTTAATCAGCCTTCGTCCTGCGCCCCTCAATCTCTTACACAGCCGCTGATTGAGAACAGCACATTTTGCGCCTCTTGGTCGCCAAAGGCGCTTTATCTGCGCTATTCCATACAATTATGCTTGGTTCATAGTCAGAATGTATAATTGGTCAGCGGTTACTGGGTGTTCGAAACGCCTCCCAGCGGTGTAGAGATGTGGTGGCTAAGAGTGTCCCTGGGATAATATAATATTCATATGTAAATATTACTATTACCAGGTGCTGGTTAAAGAATTGAATGTAGACATATCTTCATCAAATACGTCTACTTACTCCCAAACTGCATTTACTCTGGAAGATTTATTTAACAATCACAAAAAGTTTCTCAGGGAAAGAGGTATTTGTCTTCCAACCAATCATAACGACATACCAAAAATATACTGGACTCCCAAAATGCATAAATCACCATACAAAGCTAGATTCATAGCTGGTTCTAGAAGCTGCACCACCAAGCTTCTTTCAACCCTATTGACGAGGGCCCTTCAGGAGGTAAAAGCATTTTGGGAAAGGTATTGCGCCACTATTTTCAAGAACTCTGGCGTTGAATGTATGTGGATACTGAAAAACTCAAAATGTCTTACGGAAGAACTTGATGCTAAAGGTCACATACCGTACAGACATGTATCCACATGGGATTTCTCGACTCTCTATACTACAATCCCTCATGAGGACCTTATTGACCGTATAAGTTCATTAATAGTATCTGTGTTCATGAAAACTGATCGTATATATATTAATGTCGGAAGCCATAAAGCATTCTTTAGCTCGACTACATACAAGAGATATCATTCATGGGATGTTTCTTTGTTTATAGAGTTGCTTGAATTTCTCATTAAAAATATCTATGTGAAATTTGGCAACACAATATATCAGCAGCATATAGGTATTCCAATGGGTACTAATTGTGCACCCCTGTTGGCTGACCTGTATCTGTTCTCTTATGAATATGACTATATGCAGGCGCTTTCAAAAACCGATCCATTCAAAGCCCGTTCCTTCTCATTCACCAAACGCTATATAGACGATCTTCTCGCTGTGGATAATCGCTATATAAATGACGCAGTGAAGGATATATATCCACCTTCACTGGATTTGAAGGAAACTACAGATAGCCCTACAGGCACATCTTATTTAGATCTCTACCTCTATAAAATGAAGCGGGCATTCTCTCTCGTCGACTTTATGACAAAAGAGATGATTACAATTTCGACATCGTAAACTATCCCTTTCTGGATAGTAATATTCCAGTGGGACCTGCATATGGCGTATACATATCTCGCTTAGTAGCATTTGCTAGATCCTGTGTTAAATGTGATGATTTTAATCAACGTCACAAAACATTGTTGCAGAAACTTATAAAACAGGGCTATTCCACCAAGCGCCTCCACTCAAAGTTTCTGAAATTTGGCGATACATATCGCATGCTGATAGCAAAATACGAACGTAGCGTGCAAGATCTATGGCGCTACGTTTCGTAACTTGTGTCTAATTCCGCTTAACCCGGGGCTAGGGGCCGTATGAGCCCATGTACTTCAAGATCCTCATGGTACTCATATGAACAGTCACAATCAAAGCGTGACTGAGGGTACATCATTTTAGATGACGACTCTATAACGAATATTATGGATTAAGAATACTGATCAGCGATACGGATTTGATATTTTGGAACATCTGATGATGTCGCGCCGCGGCATCATTGAAAACTGTTGACCGCTTCTCTCTTGCAGGAAACAAGCCTATGTTTATGTATACTTTTGTCTTTTTGAATTTGGTGCTAATACTGTTATATGGAAATGGAATAGGTCTTTGGATTATGGACGCGGATATTCTCTAATGGACGACGGCTGGATTATGAATGACGGACTAGACGCTTGTAATTTATTGAATGACGAGTGTCCGTCATCTGGAGATAGCTGGGGAAGAAGTACTCTTCCCCAAGCAACACAAGTACTGAGAAACCTCAATTCGCAAGAAGTTCTGTCAAATCTCCAGAGTAAATTCGTCATAGTCCCAGCAGACAATGCTCCGAATAATATAATATTCATATGTAAATATTACTATTACCAAGTGCTGGTTAAAGAACTGAGTGTAGACATATCTTCATCAAATACGTCTACTTACTCCCAAATTGCATTTACTCTGGAAGATTTATTTAACAACCATAAAAAGTTTCTCAGCGAAAGAGGTATTTGTCTTTCAACCAATCATAACGACATACCAAAACTATACTGGACTCCCAAAATGCATAAATCACAATATAAAGCTAGATTCATAGCTGGTTCTAGAAGCTGCGCCACCAAGCTTCTTTCAACCCTATTGACGAGGGCCCTTCAGGAAGTAAAAGCATTTTGGGAAAGGTATTGCGCCACTATTTGTAAGAACTCTGGTGTTGAATGTATGTGGATATTGAAAAAACTCAAAATGTCTTACGGAAGAACTTGATGCTAAAGGTCACATACCGTATAGACATGTATCCACATGGGATTTCTCGACTCTCTATACTACAATCCCTCATCAGGACCTTATTGACCGTCTAAGTTCATTAATAGTATCTGTGTTCAAGAAAACTGATCGTAGATATATTAATGTCGGAAGCCATGAAGCATTCTTTAGCTCGACTAAATACAAGAGATATCATTCATGGGATGTTTCTTTGTTTATAGAGTTGCTTGAATTTCTCATTAAAAATATCTATGTGAAATTTGGCAACATAATATATCAGCAGCATATAGGTATTCCAATGGGTACTAATTGTGCAGCCCTGTTGGCTGACCTGTATCTGTTCTCTTATGAATATGACTATATGCAGGCGCTTTCAAAAACCGATCCATTCAAAGCCCGCTCCTTCTCATTCATTAAACGCTATATAGACGATCTTCTCGCTGTGGATAATCGCTATATAAATGACGCAGTGAAGGATATATATCCACCTTCACTGGATTTGAAGGAAACTACAGATAGCCCTACAGGCACATCATATTTAGATTTTATCTCTATAAAAATCAAGCGGGCATTCTCTCTCGTCGACTTTATGACAAAAGAGATGATTACAATTTCGACATCGTAAACTATCCCTTTCTGGACAGTAATATTCCAGTGGGACCTGCATATGGCGTATACATATCTCGCTTAGTAGCATTTGCTAGATCCTGTGTTAAATGTGACGATTTTAATCAACGGCACAAAACATTGTTGCAGATACTTATAAAACAGGGCTATTCCACCAAGCGCCTCCACTCAAAGTTTCTCAAATTTGGCGATACATATCGCATGCTGATAGCAAAATATGAACGTAGCGTGCAAGATCTATGGAGCTACGTTTCGTAATTTGTGTCTAATTCCGCTTAATCCGGGGCTAGGGGCCGTATGAACCCATGTACTTCAAGATCCTCATGGTACTCATATGAACAGGCACAATCAAAGCGTGTCTGAGATACATCATTCTTTAGATGACGACTTTACAACGAATATTATGGATTAAGAATAATGATCAGCGATACGGATTTGATATTTTTGGAACATCATGATATCTTGCCGACATCATTGAAAACTGTTGACCGCTTCTCTCTTGCAGGAAACAAGCCTATGTTTATGTATACTATGATTGTCTTTTTGAATTTGGTGCTAATACTGTTATATGGAATATGGAATAGGTCTTTGGATTATGGACGCGGATATTCTCTAATGGACGACGGCTGAATTATGAATGACGGACTGGACGCTTGTAACACTGTAAATATAAAGTATCTTGTAGGATAATAGTTTAGCTCCAGCAATTGTGTGCACATTCTCTTACTAGTTTAATAGATAAGACCAACGTACAGTCTAAGAAAGTCCGACAGGATACTTCAATAAAAATGTTTTAAAGTCTGCAGTTATTTCTCTTTAAATACTTAGTTAATATTGCGAGTATACGGTACAGTTTGTTCATTTTCTTGGCTGACCATTTCACTTCACTTGTATTTAAATCTCCATTGGAAATCGGACACCACAAAGACCAGCCTGAGAGATTGAAAGGGAGAGCTTGCTGATACCATAACTGTATTATAATTAAAAACTCATCGTGTCTCACATCTCCGTATGTTATTATACAATATCAATTAACCCAACCGTGGCTTACAACACGTCAATGACGCTGAATGCTGGAGTCGGTTCATTGGAACAGATCCTTCTATTGTCGCGACAATGATATATGTGCACCTATTATAGGATTTTCTAATTTTCTTTTGACCCCGCCCCTCCCTTCCAATTATAACAATTATTACGTGCTTATAGGCCCACTAAAAAAATGTATTATTTATCAACCCGCGCGTATCACATAAAAACACCCGCGTGTGCAAAAGTGCCAATACCAAAAAAAAAAAAATTATTTGCCGAAAATATGATGTACGGGCGTTTCAGATGTATATTTCCTCCCAGTGCAAAATTAATTAGTGAACGATTCATCTGTAAACTGTATGTCCGCTGTATCGAGTTCAGAAAAATGAAAAATAAAAATGAAAGGATGATGAACAATTTCTGTTTAGTGGGCCTAATTGTATTTTTTTTCTCTGGGAAAAGTCTCAGTATTCAGAAAATGTGAAAATGTGCATGTTTTGCCGAAAAAATCCTAAATGCACTCTTCGGAGTTGAACCCGCGACGCAAGGTTGCTAAGCGGACGTGCTACCGCCTGAGCTATAACATCTACCAGTCAAAAAAAGCCTTATCTCACTTTTATTGCAGCGATACAATGCCAGTCATCCATTCAGTTAACGTAACATCACATCATCTATATTAGACTACCGGTTGTCGAATATTGATGACTTTCACAATACAACGCAACTGTTTGTTACAACACATATAAGGGAAGTGGGAAGAGGTGCCGACATACTGACTGCGTCACATGACTTCACAGAATGCTTCTAAAGCACATACCAAGAATCTAGCGATTCGTGATATGTGTTGTATCTCAAGTACGCTTTTATTGTACCTGTTCATGTGGCAACTTGGATGATATGACCACACGGCCCCGTAGCACCGGCATAAGCGGTATTAGATACAAATCTAGAGAGCTATGATGGAAATGCTCTGACAACTCGTATACTGGTAATTGGTGAGCTGTTTCGCTGTGACAACTCGTACATTGGAGATTGGTGAGCTGTATGGTCGTCAGATGTAAATGACGGCAATTAGCACAACAGACTAGTATGTAAGGCCCGATGTCGACCCAGCATCAACTTCCCACAAATGCCAACATATATCAAAGACCAAAAGGTCTGTACAGGGGGCGGGTACATGCCACTCTGACAACTGTCCCGATTTGGGGGAATTGTACATAGCAAACAATCTTGCCATACTGCTAAAACAAACAACACACAGCTCTTCCTTGTCGGGTTTGAACAATATATGATGCCAACCGACAAGTGACATGTAAAAGTTTGCTGAAAAAAGGAGATAAATGTGAATTATATACGATTAAAGGGAGATAAACGTTAGAGACTATGTGATCACGTGATATTTTGAGTGCACCACGTTGATCTCCTTTCGTTAACCCTACCTGGCCTGGGGGGGGGGCCATTATGGCCCCCCCTACCAAACTTTCTGCAATATCTCCGGAACGGCAAAAAATGGAGAGCTGAAACTCCGTGACTTTATCGTTTTTCTTATTGGGGTCATTTTGAGTCTATTTTCATAACCCCCCGAGCAGAGGATCATGGGTAAATTCAAGATGGCGGCCATGTGGTGTACCAGAAAAGTGATGTTTTTGTCATATTTCTTCAAAATTTCTGCTTTTCCGCAGTGAAAAGTGGGCAAAAACTATTTTATTTCATATCACATTAATATTTGCTAATTTTTCATGCAGTTTTTGTGGAGAAATTGCAAAAATAAAAAATTCGGAAAATCTGACCGAAAAATCGACCAAAAAATGCCGTTTTTCAAAATGGCGTCACTGTGACGTCATCAAAGCGGCCATCTTGGATTTTTTTACATTTTCTGGTAGAGCTTGACCCAAGGGTATAGCGTAATAAGTTTCAGCCCCCTAGCTCCAGGGGTAAGAAAAATAATTAGGGGGGGCCATTTCGGCCCCCCCCCAGGCCTGGACAGGTCCCAAAAAGCCCAGAGCAGATAGGGTTAAATACCCCGAAAATAGAACAAAACGTACCGAATAGTGACGAAGCAAGCTCCTAGCGACGATCGAATTTCCCGACACCGAACAAAAGTCTCGTCGAATGAAATCGCGCGATAGTACGCGAGAAAAACCGTGCAAAAACCCGGAAGTGTCTCGTTTTGGGCGGTGTACCGATTTAGGGGGGAGTGACTGTACATGTTATAGAGTGAGACATCATGATTTGTCAGTTCGAGACAAGTGATGTACAACGAGCGCGCAGCATCACACTCTATAACTTGCAATAGTTGTTTTATTATACCGAATGTTTTATTTTTAGTACGTACGGTAAGCTCTGTATCGGTCATAATGTTGAAACGCACCCGTTTGCCAGCGACATCCATAGTCGAAACCCTTCCGATGCGACAGAGGATCCGCACTGGCAGACGACCTGAATCGGCCTGTCACCATGGGTACGCTGGCCCTGAGATATCAACAAAAACAAATGGGAGGCTACTCCTGGCTCGACCAGCAAATGTCGCCGTGGAACAATTTGTCATGTTCAACGCTCTGCCGTGGTACATGACATTTATTCAACGGTAAGGCAAGATATGACTGCATCATCACTGAACATCACGAATGACACGTGGCAGGCTGTCAACCAATGAAATCATACGAATTTACATGAGGTATAATAATCTCTTTTAAAAGTCTAACCATGTTATCACCCCGGAGATTCAGTTCTCCATCCCTTGTGTGCCTTGGCATGACATTCCATCCCGTGGAGCATGTTTTCCATCCTGTGGAGCAAAACATGGCCGAAAGTACACGTTTTTCGGCCTCTCCGGACAGAGTGCAAGATACCGATGAACAGGGGTGGAGGTAGGTTGATAATCATGTGGCCTATCAGGGGCATATTTAATCATAGAAAAGATGTTATCACAATTCCCGCTCTGTCAAGATCCCGTTTTCCGTAAATACGCTACACAGTTAGAGCTGTTGTGGGTATTTTGACAGACAAGCCCGCATTATACCCCCGATTGGAGTCATTTTTATCACATGGTCCGTCCATTTTCAATGAAATATACTGCCAAGGTTACTAGTATACATATCTGTTGTAAATGCATCAGAAAATTTCCTCCAGTTTCTCCGTTTCATTCCTGATTGCAGGTTTGATTAAATTCAACGAAATTTTACTAAAAATGTTCCCACAAATATAGAGAATCTTCGTTTTGAATCTCAGTGTGCAACGCGACCGGCGTTTGTCAGACGATGTAAATTTCTTCCCGCCACTCCGTCTAAGAACAGAACAATTCCGGGGAGCAGCCAGTTTACGATAGCATGACATGTGGCTCACACTGGCAATAGCACTGATTGACAGTCAAGGATAACGGACGCTCTCAAAAACTGCAAAATTTGGGACAGGTTGAATCTTCGACGCTCATTCCAAAACTCATTTGTGGGCTACAGTGCTGATTCATGTTTAAATATTCTTGGGTGTTTACTAAAGACTGTGGGACAAGCAATATGACAGTAAGTTGATTAGTTTCAAATAAATCCATCACTGAAAAAGTGTCCAATAACTGGGCGCAAACTTGCATTTTCATACCTGGTCCCTGCGTTTCAACTGTTCCCAGTCTCTCCCCGTATTTTTCCTCAATATTTTTTTTATGACGATTTATCACTAAAGATGTAGTCTTTTATCCAGTGTTACTTTCTCGGCCACACGTGGTTCCATGGCCGACCTGCAGACTCTTATTCATAAAAAGTGTCCAATAACCGGGCAGTCATGCTAGTTTCTCGGGTCAACGACTCGTGACTTTGTGCGCTGTGGGGTGTGACATCAGGATTTTCAGGCATTATTCAACGAGTGTTTTATTACGATGTCCCAGCGGCGGCGGAAGCTCTCAAAAAGTGTGGGGGGGGGGCCCGACTATCATAGCACTTTAGGCGAGGGTCCAGAGGCCGCCTAGGGCCCGGAAGCTTCGCGCTCCTAGATGGCTGTAGACGCATTCTGACCGATTTCCAGCATACAAAACGACATATCATCACTATATTCAATTGCATTTTGAGATTGTTTTTGTGATTTTTCTCGTCATTTAGCAGAAAAATTGAGTTGATAAATTTTGAATGTAAAAAAGGTATTTTTCCTTTCCAAAATTCGAACTATACGCAGTGATCTCGAAGAAATTAACATTTCAGCAGAGGGTTGGAGAGCGCTGACGCGTTTGAAGAGAAATATGTGAACACAAAAAAGAAATAATATGAACGCAATTTTGATTTCTAAATTTGATAATCAGATAATCGTCCAATAAAGCTAATGCAATTTCTCTGTAAATTAACATCTAACAGTTATTGGTCATTGCGAACGGAACAAAAGAATGAGCAAATCAGAGCAATTTAAACCAAACAGCAATGTGTCCCTCCAGTGCAAAGTCACCGCTCCGTGAAAACCTAGCCTACAGGGCGGCGCGAAAAAAAATTCGACCTGTATATCTGGTCACATTAGGAACAAAATCATAAAAAAGTCACTTAGCTTTTGTTGAAACTGGGGGGGGGGGGCTGAGCCCCCACCCTCTCCAAACTGGGGGGGCTGCAGCCCCCCCCTGCCCCCCCCCGCTTCCGCCGCCCCTTTGTCCATATCGAATGTTTCTATATTACCAAAGATAACAGAGCTGAGGAAGGACTTTGCAAACCTATGATCCACGTCCGAGAACAGTAAAAAATATGACATCGACATGGTTACCATAGATCAATAATTTGCGGTACAGAACCTTAGATTCGATTATTCGAGATTTGCAGACTGGTTTGTGCATGTCTTCAGCTTTGATCATCAAACCAGTTAATGAGTACAGTAACATTTTTTTCTACACAATGTTTTTGTCGTATCAAGAAGATTTGGGGCACAGTAATCCCAGAACTTCCCACTGAAGTTGCCGAAACTCATTCAGCTGTCAAATGTTGAAGCGCGAACCATGTCCTTAGCAACAGTGTTTCGCCGCGCGCTAACGGGGGACAACTGCGCTCAGGATAGTGCACTATTGCCTTGAGACTGTGCGCTATCGCCTCGAGACAGTTAGCTACTGCAGAACATGTGATAGTTCTTGTGCTATACATTTAATATGGGGAATTACAGAATATAATACGACCGAATGTCATACGACCAATCAGGATGAACAATTACGGTATCAGGTATAATACTAAATTTTATGCCAGATGGCTAACTGTTGAAATAGTGTTGGAAAATTAATATTCTGGGTTCGGAGCACGCCTATTCTTTGTTGATTTCATTTATTTTAATAAAAAAAAAGAGCATAAAATGAAATAAAAACCGAGTCACTGCACTACTGTTTTAAGGGTGTTTACCAAAATCAGAATACTTTTGTTCTTGACCTAATACTGTCACGGAACAAATAACGGATTTATTAAAAGCTTCACTTTATATTATAAATTCAACGATATAACCATTTGTAATGTTTCGTCGGTAAAGGACACCGTTCGCTTGCTTGACCAGCATGTTTCGACATTTGTGATGCAGCGTATTTCACAAATTTAGAAGAATTTATCTGTTTTTCTTGCTCCAAGGGATGGCTTGTCGTGCGCCGTGGTATGGACTACCGCAATACAATTAGTTCAGCTAAGCTCGTCAACGGTTCTCTAGTCAGTTTAACTGACTTTACAACAACAGATATGTATACTAGTAACCTTGGCAGTATATTTCATTGAAAACAGACGGACCATGTGATAAAAATGACTCCAATCGGGGGTATAATGCGGGCTTGCCTGTCAAAATACCCACAACAGCTCTAACTGTGTAGCTTATTTACGGAAAACGGGATCTTGACAGAGAGGGAATTGTGATCGTATCGCTTCTATGATTAAATAGGTCCCTGATAGGCAATATGATTATCCACCTACCTCCGCCCCCGTTCATCGGTATCATGCACTCTGTCCGGAGAGGCCGAAAAAGTGTACTGTTTTGCTCCACAGGATGGAAAACATGCTCCACGGGATGGAATGTCATGCCAAAGCACACAAGGGATGGAGAACTGAATCTCCAGGGTGTTTATATATTTAGACAGTTTTAAGTGTATTTAAACGAGGGATTGTATGAATCAGGTGGCTTCAGTGATTTATTATCTCAAATTCCATTAGAATCATTTTTCAATCAAACTCATTACTGACCAGCCCCAGATCCGACATTCAGCAACCAGTCGTCAAGTCCATGATGAGAATACCCATAAAAAATTGATAAAAAAGACAATGCTAACACCAAAATCCACACAGGCATACAATCAAAATATCTATATTTTTATCCTCTAAATGAGTTTAACGATTGTGCCAAGAATTGATGTGCTTATCATCAATTTCATATCACCGATCTGTATTTGTTTCTACATGATCTGGTTCAGGTGCTTCTTTTCCGCGCCTACTTGAACTTTGAAGATCTATGAACGGTAGTAGCAAACGTACATGTTCGCCCGTTCATGCCAACGTTCACGGCTATTTGAAGAATTCAAGCAGCGAACTGTTTATTTTGTAAACTACAAATGCTCCTGTTTCACACTGGACTTGAATTCAAATTTTCCACAAAAATGAAGAGAATCATAAATCTTGTTACTCCATCCAAAGGACAATTTTCAAAAGATTCGATATAATCAATACAGAAACCCGGCAACTAGTAAGAGGCCTATTAGTAATTCTGTAATAATAATAATAATAATAATAATAACAATAATAACTTTATTTCCTCTGGGTAACTTAATTAGCATACAAGCTAGTCTTCCTTAAGGCCCAGGCAGAGTTAGTAAAATTTAGTATAATTTAGTGTAATCGACGTGTTGAATATTAATCTTTGGTTTTCAAAAGAATGAGTAGCCATCCAATCTGACATTTGGCGGGCAACCTTCGTCTCTGAAGTCTCGTCTCTGAACAAGTCTCGTCTCTCAAATCATGTTTGCTATAGCAGGTGAAGCGACCAGTGCCAAGATGTGAAAATACTGAACGAATCCAGTCAGTTTCATAAACAGTCAATAATAGAAATTACTATATGAATGTTGCAGCTATTGAAACTCAGCAGCTGCTCAAGATAAAGAAGCGATTTCATTGGTTGAAACTGGAGGCAGGTAACCAGCACTACTACCGCCCAAAATAGCATTGTCTACCCTAATAAGGAATAGTTTTATAAACAGTTTGCAAGCCTTCAAAGATTTTCTGCCTAATTGTATAGTGGATATATAAATTCCAGCATTCTACTAGCTCTGTGCCGAGAAAAGCCCTCTGGCTACTAATCGGCATGTACTCCATCATTTTATTTCAAATTTCTGTTGTATCTCAAGACATCGTTGAATTTACAATCAAGCTGCAAGCTGAGCAAAATGTGAGTCGACCTATTGCCCGCGAATTACGACTGAATTCGCCGAAACATTATAAGGAATAGTTGACAACGATGCCGATATCTATACGATTTTGAGTCATTGAGGAATTATTCTTCATTCTGAAGAGATTTCCGTTCTAGAAATTTGTATTCTTGATGACTATTTCCTTGTATTTAATGGCAAAAAATTACTGAGAATGATGGGTGTCGATTTGCCGGGAATAATCAATCATATACCTACACTAGGTTTTGATCACCTTTCGTGAAAACTTTTTTATTAAATACAAATATAAGTACATTCTCATCGTTTCGAGTATAATAGGATCATTTCTGTATCTTCAGTTGTTTTTTCGTAATGTTTACAGAAAATCGATCCTTATGACAACATTTGTTGTCTCATAAACAGCAGACACCACCAAATTCTGGTGCGGGGGAGAGGGCCCTACTTCCAAGCATCAACCAGCTTCCAACCAGCATCCCATCCTGTATGCGTCCCTCACTTATCCAGTTTCGACCACATCGAACCCAAATGTGAATCACCAGCTCCAACCACACGGCGGTATGTGTAAACGTGGACTCTGCCAAACGGTACTGAGTGTGGTAACCTCGTCCACGTCGGAAACTGATCATGTTATAATGAATAGCATCAGTCAACCAAATGCGGTTCCTCGAGGTGATTATACTGCACTTCGGAACATAGAGAAGGTCTTAGACGCAGAATAAAGAATGCGTCCTAGGAATGTTTGATCAAGAGGAGAAATTTACTTTCTACTCTAATATAACAAATGGGTCAGCCCGTACCACATGAAATCGGAGGAAAAATTTACTTTCTACTTATAACATATGGGTCAGCTCGTACCACATGGAATCGGCCGTAATCGCTTTATTGGAGACTCATGGTAAAATTATTCCTCAGCCGTACATTTTCCTAAATTGTACGCAATCCCAAACCTCTCCTCGGACATATGATGAAATGCAGAGAAGCTGTGATGAAGGGTGGGGCACACAATGGTGTTCTTTCAGCTTTAAGAAGCCATCCCCAATGGCGAGGAATCGTTAACTCACCTATTACACAAAGAAGAGATACATTTATGGCGGATGTGACTCGGTGAGAGAAGAACGAAAAGACACCAGACCTGGATATGGCGTTAAGGGCAGTGTACGCTTTTAGACTAAAACTCAAAATCCCTAGACAACCTGTTTTACGATATTCTTAAAAGAAAACCTGAAATATGCTAAATAACTTTTTACTTTGACGCTGTTTGAAAGTACAGTAATCGAGACTTAAGTAGTGTTTATACAGACGTGGCAAGTTCCGAGGTCGAAACTCTTGGAACCAAAGAGATTTTCTTATACAGCTCATACATGTATGTGTGTTGGATATCCGATGGCTAGATAATCTCTCCAATGTCATATGCAGCTGATGGTGTAATTCACAGTATAAGCTCCTAATTAAAAGGATGTCTCAAGGAATTCGTAAGACATGCTCATTTTTCAGATGGACATGTCCAGATTTGTAATGTTGATTGGTCAGTGACTTTAATGCAAGAGGCAGCAAACGACTGATCGTGCCTGGCAAAGACAAAGGTATATAGTTTGGAAGAAACGCTTTTTATGTCAAATATAAAGAGTCGACCAAAATCAGGTAGTGTTCGTCTTCAGTCAGTGCACCAGAAATTAAAACTTACCGGATGATAATGGTCACATGTTGGCACAACAGAATTGTTCAGCCATATTCCAAAAATGGTTTTCATCGAAAACTAAAGAATGTTTAAAAATTCCAAGTAATTGTTAAGTAGTAACTCAGGAGTTTCCAAATATTGCAATACGAAATCTTCACTCCCGTTTATAGTAGCTAAAATGCGGTTTCCTGGCAATGGTATGTCAACTCCGGTGGACGGGACATCTTAGCACGAGCAAAATCATGTGATATTCGATAAATCGTTTACTATGGCATCAAAGAGCGCGTGATCGGTATAGTCAGTGGCAATATTTTTAAGATTATGTAGATTGGATATTGACGCGAATTGATCAGCACTGCGGAACTGTTCAATATCAAACCATGGATGATATGTGATGAAAACTGAAAGAAAACAACGATTAATTGTAGAGCAAACTCTAGCGACTCAATTATAATACACGAGTAGTGTAACTCCGAAGAATGACAAATATAAAAGTCGTATTAACAACAACATGAAATTGCCATTCATCGGAGATTACACTAATCGTGTATTATGTAAGAATCATCAGTGAATCTACTGGACTTTATTATAACTAAACGAACTCTGATTCATCCAGATCCTATCTGTCCAAATCCACAGGTAGACAATGGACTGAGATTATCATGTTACTCCATACGGCTACCACACATAGCTACCGCAGTTTGTAATAGTCTGTTGTCGTCTTTATATGCCAGTGGTTGACGATTAACATTCCATTTTATTTTGTCGGATTTGAACATTTTTTTTTAATATTGTGCCGTCTTTCAAGTTTTCCCTGTTAGATCTCATTTCGAAATTGCTCGCCCAGTCCTGCAGATAATTTCACTAGTCGGTGAAAAATCAATTCATTACGGGTCAGAAAAAGCAAACTGTTCAGCACATTTTCCCTTTTTTTGTCGAAATGGCAAGTTAGGCGTACGTGCATGCGCGGGTAGTCAGTCTCCTTTCCCCGAAATCAGGGAGCTCTATTGGCTGAATTTTGATCTCTGTCATTATGAATACTATGGATTAAGAATACTGATCAGCGATACGGATTTGATATTTTTGGAACATCATGATGTCTTGCCGGCATCATTGAAAACTGTTGACAGCTTCTCTCTTGCAGGAAACAAGCCTATGTTTATGTGTACGATGATTGTCTTTTTGAATTTGGTGCTAATACTGTTATATGGAATAGGTCTTTGGATTATGGACGCGGATATTCTCTAATGGACGACGGCTGAATTATGACTGACGGACTAGACGCTTGTAATGAATAATTCACTGAATGTCATACCTCGCCATTTCGCTGATATAGCATGAGTACGATCTGCGTTAGTTATATGAGTCAGTGGAGAGGATGTCTGAGTATCTCAAACTGTATCACTTACACTGTTTGATCTGACAAGTTTATTTGTCCTCCCTTTGATACCGTGGCACCAGGTCGTTAAACAAACCACCGGGTGGACACTTCTGCCTGACAGAACATATTGGGGCTTATATTCGAGTGTTTTATTCTGTTACAATTAAGAAGGCTGCTGCTTCATTTGGTCGGAAGAAAAATCGCTCATCCGATTTCCTCTGTGGCAAGCCAGCCATTATTCTTTCGGTGAAACTGAAAGGCCAGACAGCATTTCGCCTTAAGGGATATAATTAGCACGTAGTACCGTATATCACCGGACTCGGAGCCTAATCAATGTTTACCCTTCAAACTACAAATGTCATCCCATTAAGAGTTCCTGCCATAAAATGTCATAGTTACCTGTATTCCAAAAGTACTGATTCTGACTTAAACTGGCAGTGACGTCGCCATTTGATGAAAACATCAGTAATATTGAGGGCGGCCGTGGTTCTAGAACTACATAACATTTAGAGAAGTTGATACAGATATATTTCCGAATGGTAACGAATATGAGTAGTAAAGGACTAACCCGGGGCTAGGGATTGTTTGAACGATTTCCATCTGGAAATTCATTTGGATTAGAGAACACCTATGCGTGATGTTACGAATACAACATCGTAATGTCTTGCCGCCATCATTTGAACATGTCGGTAGTTATCGCTGGAGAATTGGCGAGATAAAGAGGTGGGAAAAGTTGACGTCTGGCGACTAAAAGTCAACCATATGTCTCCAAAGGAAAGCCTTCATCGGCACCTCGCATTCAGACTGGAATACGGAGAATTCCAGGACATAGCCTTGGTAGCTCAGCCACTTGCCATTCAATATATTGATATCACCCTTTGATGACACGAAATTTTATAGTTTGCAATAAATGGAAAGTTATGAAACCAACAGATTCTGTTTCAGTGTGGATCAATGTTCCATAACTAAAAAAAGTTCCAAAGTTTAAAAGTATTTTGAAAGTTTTTGTTGGAGTTTGGCACTGACAAATGTATCATTATCCTGAGGAATACTTGGTTGAACATACTAGGTTCACGGCACACATCACCAAACATTCAAAACGAGACTGAGATACAGATACAAGTATTACATGTCAAAATCACCCGTGAACCTTGAGATGTCACCGATTACAATGTATCGGAATACCACACTATCAGCCAAAATCTATTCTGATGCCTCCAGTTTTCATATGTTCGCGCTCGCTTATGGCTTGTGGCATTTATATGATAATACATTATTGATTCATTGATACTTTAAGGATTCCTATTTCCGGCGTGAAATTTGTCAGCCACTTGATCACCCAGGTATTCACGAGCGTTCAAATGAAGATAAATTATTTACTCGTCTAATATATGCATCAATCATGCGTTTCATCCAACTCAAACCTTTGATTTAGTTCGATTCGCAGGAAATCCACGATAATGTATACATGGTACATTCACTCAAACTTGAGCTACATTCACTCGAATTATATTCAATGTAGAACAATCTAAATGTATTGGTGGCAAGGATGTTTGAAATATCAGTTGTAAGGAAATGAATAGAAGGTAAGGCTATGAACGTGTTGTGGGAGATCCTCATGGTGTTAACATGAACCACATCTAAAACACCTAAAACAAATCATATTGAAAAGCAGAATACATGGCTAGTTCATTTTGGTTTCCATACCCCCAATTCTCCCCCAGCTTTAAATCTGGAGAGGATTTTTTTGTAGAATTAGCGACTTTCATAAAAACAAATGAAGATACATGGAGAAAAACTTTCCCGACATGTCAACCATTATAGTATCAGTGACAATCACAAACCAGAGAACATTCAGTCTTAAGACATATCAACAGGACTGTGGTGGTCAGATGTCATTGCTTTTCACCGTACATCACGGGACACCTATCCTAACCAATTGTTGCCCTCTAATACCACAAACAAATCGACTCCCTATATTCTTCAAATTCATTAAGTAGGCTTCCTGTGAAATTTATCAGTAAACTGTCATGAGGTAGATATTTTTTCTGATTTCGGGTTGCTATGTACCAGTGTTGCTAAAGTTGTGCCATTCGCGATAACAGAAGGACGTCTACTTATCCTGGTGAGCGCACTGCGATTAGCATACTACATATCGCTTTAAAGTACCCGCTGATGCTATGGTGGACGTGTGCCCCTCATAATTTGTACGACACCCCTGCCACGAGTCCAGTTGTGACCACTCATATAATATAGGCCCTACACCAATAAATCGGTCATACTTTGGTAAATTGGCTGGTCGCATCTTTCAGAAAAATATACTCCCTAATATTCCCGTCCCCAAATGGAGATTTGAAAGGTTGTTTTCAAGAGTTATATATTAACAGACGTCCATCAAACTAGAAGTGTCCAACGATCACTTAGACTCGGTAGACTGCAATGGCACCACCAGCCTTTCAGCAACGCTTCATGTGACGTAAGATATAAAAGCTGCGCATTGCAGTCCCCAAAATTTCCACTTTGCGCCGATCGGCTTGCAGTCGCTATAAGTCGGCAAGTGTCGGCAGTTGAATTACATATAGATTGTGAACTGATGAATCATGGGAATTATATGACACTCGCTGTCTGGCAGTACACAAAGACACAGTGACACAGAAAGCTAAATATTGTCAATTTGTCGTCTGTGCTTACATCGACGTCAACATTTATTTTGGAAGCTCCAAACTTGCCTAATGTAGGCTTTTAGCTCATGTTGCCATTTTTTATTCTTGGATATAAATCGTTTATTAAGTCACAATCGGGTATGGCCGTAGTTTATTCAGTTCAGCTTCCCCAAGCTGAGTGCTTATTTGCATATAAATAGACTCCCTGGATAAATCTACAGGAGGGCCCGAAAGGGGATTACTCAGGAACACGTGCTCGCTGGATATGCTCTTACACAAGGAGAGGTCTTCAAACGGAATTAAGTTCTCCAGTTGGGGCCCCCAAGAATACTTTTCCTGTCTGAAGAGGCCTGGTTATGCAGGACAGGCGTTCTGACCGACGCAGAATAATGTTCTCCCAGAATGACCGATCGTGGATGCTGATCCGCCATAATTCAAATCCTAGCCTCAGTCTTGAACACAGAAAACTCCTCATGGAACAAATACGGAATACGGCTAATATTACCTCTCAAATGTTTGTCTCACTATCAAGATCCAATTATATCTTTGTCAAGCCATATATTATTGTCAGAAATGTCATTTATGGCAAAGCTAACAAAACTGTACCTGGCTGATTCCCCAACTAAATTTAGCCGGTCATCTTTCGGCAGGAAGTATTTTAATTCAAGAACAAGAAGCTGATAAACTTTTCGACAGGGGTCAACCGTCGAAATTTCAGGCTATGCGCGCTTGACTGTTGAAAGCAGCGCCCAGGTATCCCAAATAGTTGCTCAGCGAGGCATTTTATCGAGCAGGATATTGATGTAATTACTGCTGAATAGAAGTACCATACATGTCTACCTCTGATCGTTGGCACATATTACGTTTATGGTTTAACGGATCGAGAATTTTATCCCATTTGGTGGTCTGACCAAGGGGCAATTTTGTCACGTCCGGATGGTGGTGAATTTGAAGTAACGTCCCGCAGTGACCCAAAACCCATAAATCTTCATCACCGAAAAGGTCATTCTAATGCATCTGGTCATACTCAGAAGTTTTTTTGAAAGTTGCTAAGAACGTGCTTTTCTCTGCATAATGATAAAAGGATGGAAATCGAGAAAATCTCGGTGAAGCCGAAATGACGGCATCGATGACGGAGCTCAAATGGGGATAACGGCCTATACAAGGTCGTAAAAATCTACCAACAAAGATTCCAATGGCACCTACTGACTTCTCACCGAACCAGCGCTGGGAAGGACACTCTTTTAATGACACCCTCAGGACCAGAACGCACAACGATCAGAGAGAATACATTTGGCGAGTCGTCTCCTTTCCAGTGCAATTTTAGGCTCAGTTTAGAAAACGAGATTTTCGGTCAAATTTTATTTCCAATACTTGCTATTTCCATACACTGGCTCCAATTCACCTCGAAGGCCGAACTCATTATGCGTTCATATATTCAGACGATAGAGTCTACAGACACATTCACATAATTGGGGAATCTCTTGCGACTGAAACAATCTTTCAGATGTCCTAGTAATATACGCTGAGAGACAGGTGAAATGCTTTATTTTATATACATCCCTAAATTTCAGTCCATGCATCCGAGGCTCACTGTGTAAATGTGGATAGTTATAACAGAGAATAGTCCTCCAGGCTAGGTTGCTACGACAATTCCCTTTGATGGCCTGTCGGTTTTGACATCAATCTGGCATGATTTTTACCATTTATTATAGTTATCTATGGCGGATAATGTATCAATCTCACACCTTTCCATCCATGCCCTGGATGATGATTTAGTGCTTCTTTGGTAATGGTGATAGCTGGTGTAGTGATCCTCGGGAATTGGATAACGAAAGTCCGATTCAACGGACAGTTGGAAAAGGACAAAACGGGCAGGGGGTGGTAGAAAAACGTGATCATGAATCAAGTCACTTCAAATTACCTTCTAAGAGTATGTATTATCGAGTATGAAACTGGGAGATCTACTTTTGGGGTCATCAAACCTGATATAAGTTCGTGTTCAAGATTATTTTCAAGGATTAACCTTCAATTGAATTTGTTATCGGAGGAAGATACGTGCGAGCAGCGATGATCACACCTAGTTTGCTGTAATGTTTTCATAGCTAAGTTTGCACTGATGTGGATAGTTATGACGCATACGTGTTTTGTCAGAGAAAGGGAAACCCACGTCGGACAAGACATTCGGTAGTCAGCGGTCATTCACAAGGAATTCTGTATCCACAATCTCAAGATGTATCAATGGTAAATTTAGATATATACTAGAGAGCGTACGTTCGATTTAGGCGCGAGATCTGCTACGCAGATGTGGAAGTAGCGCGGTCTTTATCACGCATACGTCTCCTTATTTTTGGCATCTCTTAAAATTATCAGACATAATGAGAAACGGTTGTTTGCTAAATTGATATGAATCTTTGGTATACCCTGTGACCCAAGGTGAACCTCTCTAGTAAATAGCGTTTAAGTGTCAGGAAATAACTTTTGATTGATGAATATGTTAGTTAGACTTGACGATCTTTAGGCAGCGGCCGACCATAAGGCAATACCTTGTGATAGATGGAATATATGCGTGTCCATGGACTCGAACTGTGGACAAACACCAAGTGCTAATCACATAGCTTACCATATGTACTGGAGGAAGGTACACTTGTACTTCATTGTTTCATATTATTCTGTAAAGCATACACGACGTAAACATATCAAATAATTTGTATTTTTTTATGCAAGATAAATGGATACCTTGTATTCGAAACCGACGTAGAATTTGCTTGAAGGCGTTAGTATAATTAGAACAATTACTCAAGAGGATTTTACATGGTGTGGCGATCATCCAACTTCGAAAACATATAAGAAGGAACGGTATACTGATAATAAGCTAATTCGTTTGATCCTTCTGCCCTGGAAATCTTCACAACGATGGAAGTTAGTTGATTGAGATAGGCATGAGGATGTCTACATGAACATCTACAATAAAAGCGTGGCTGAGATACAAATCAAAGTATGGATCCTTTCTGGTCCATTCAGATGAAGAATATTGTTATGTGGGATCATATGAGCTCATGTCTGTACGCCGGCATCTTTTCCCACCATCTGTATATATTGCGTTTAATCGGTCATATCTCAAAATGTTGAATTGAGCAATGACATGTTAATTTGCATTTTAGTTACGTTCAATATATATACCAAAAAGACCTATATTTACTACCATCAGCGGACAATTTCCCAACTCTGGTGATGCAGAGTTGAAACGTTCGTTGTTCGCAAGTGTGTCCTGTGATAATAAGTTACACGCGTCTGGTCCATCACCCACAATTCTGCCGTTGTTCATTAAAGAATATCCGCGTCCATAATCCAAAGACCTTTTCCATATTCCATATAACAGCATCAGCATCAAATTCAAAAAGACAATCATAGTATACATAAACATAAGCTATTTTGCTGGAAGAGAGATGCGGTCAACAGTTTTCAATGATGCGGGCAAGACATCATGATTTCCAAAAATATCAAATCCGTATCGCTGATCAGTATTCTTAATCCATATGATATTCGTTGTAAAGTCGTCATCTAGAGAATGATGTATCTCGGTCATGCTTTGTGAGTGTTCATATGAGCACCATGAGGATCTTGAAGTACATGGGTTCATACGGCCCCTATTATATACGTATATACAAGAACCCATTATATTGAAACTATAGCTTTCTAAAATGTAAATATAGATTTCTATCATGGCATCATTTTCTGAGCAGTCTTGTAATTGCTAATGTGGGTGGTATATTAGAATACAAGCGTACATGTATATATTAAAATCCAATATTCAGTCGTCTTCCATTAAAGAATTTCCGTGACTATAATCCAAAGAACTAATTCAAATAACAGTATTAGAACCAAATAAAAAAAACTAAAAAACAATCATAGTATACATAAACATACGCCCAATACTGTAAGAGAGAATCGGTCAGCAGTTTTCAGTGATGCCGGTGTGGAGACGAAGAATGTCTGGTGGCTAAAAGTGTCCCGGTCCTATCTCCTAACACAGCTAGGACACTTTTCTCCACATTGGGGACAAGTGTCCGTCCTTGGTTGCAGTAGAAAAGGATATAACAGCGGAGACTAATCACCAGGACATTCTTATCCCTCACACCGGCAAGACCTCATGATGTTCCAAAACAATTAAATCCGTATCGTTGATCATTTTTCTTAATCCCTGTGATTTTCGTTAGTCGTTTTTTAGAGTATGCTGTTGTTATGCTAAGCAGACATGATTTATGTGTAATCAGACATGTGGACAGATAACTTAATACACTGGTCATTATGCAGCAATCAGGGTTTGATAACAAAGTAAAGATACTCTGTGGCATAAGCGTCAAAACGTTCGGTCAATATTACGTGCATTCTATGTACATTCCAATCCACAGTGGGACTCCAATAAAACGATAAAGGATTGATACAAACAAGTTACTATAACGTTTTGATAGTTCGTTTTCTGCTGTATGTTTATGTGCTCAGGTGATGAACGAACTTTCAAAGTGAGCTATTCAAACATGCTTCAGTACACTGGCCTTACTTCTGGATATGAGGAAGGAATTCTGGGGCAATAGAAATAGGTATTAGGTGCATCCATACTTAATGAGAGTACCGTGTCCTGCTAAAATAGACTATGGTACGAGTTTTAGGCATTGCTGAATGTTAAGTCTTTATATTCGAAAAACTCTATTCCGCATTTTGCTCAGGAGGTTTGTTAGTTCCTTTTGTTTGATTTATTACATTACGTATTCCTTTGTATGGGAGTGCAAGTGGAATATATTGTTCGCCAGTCAATTTTTTAGAATGATAACGAGCGACATTAGATAGTTGGCCATGAAGAGGAACTTTAACATGTGATTGATATAAGAAGCTCATCGCGGGCATGTCCTACGTATTATACCGCGCATCCCAGAGGTTTTACAAATAAGCAAAGCACCCGTTTGCGTGTGTAGCATAAATATCACGTTATGTAAGACATTTCATGTTATGTCACACAGTACAAGAATAGGTCTGTTAGCACATGTATGGATGAAAATTCTCGATCAGCGTCGCATTTATGCGTGGCTTCAGACACTATGGATATATACATGTAGCTGACATATTACCGAACGTGAGGTTATATCTAGTTCTCTCTCTCTAATTTCTCAAGGGATGCTCCATAGCTACATGTATGTTATATGGATGCCTGTTTAAAAAAATATTATGAAGGCGAAGCACCCTCCCTGTCTGTAGGTGATCAAATAAGCGTAATCAGGGAACTTATATATCAGTCAAGACTATTGGAAAAGACTGAAAAATGACCAATGAAGCAATGTGTTGGCTTGATTTGCACGAAGGAAATTGTTGATCTCTGACCTCAAGATAACAAACCTTTGTCAAGGATATTATTTAGTCTAACATAGTGTCGCTTCAACAATGCCTTTATTAGCCCTACCAGGCCTGTGGGACCCCCTACCAAACTTTCTGCGCTATCTCCGGAACGACACCCGGTGTCTTTATGGCTTATCATATTGGAGTCATTTTGAGCTTATTTGCATAACCCCTCGAGCAGAAGATCATGGGTAAATTCACAATGGAGGCCATGTGGGTATCAAAAAATTGATGTTATCGTCATTTTCTTCAAAATTGAGGAAAAGTGAGTAAGAATTATTATATTTTTCATCAGATTAATATGTAGTAATTTATCATCCAGCTTTTCGGAGAAAGTACATAAATAAAAATAATCGAGAAATCTACCAAAAATGCCTTTTGTGAACATGGCGTCACTGTGACGTCATCAGAGCGGATATCTTAGAATTTTTTGGTAGGGCTTGAGCCAAGGGTATGTTACGGTAAATTAGAGCGATATGCAAGATGTGGGGAAAATTAACGACGTCTGGCGACCAAAACGCAACCATACAGGAAAGTATTCATCGACGCCGAACGTTCAACCCCGAGAATACGATGGATTCTCGGACGTAGCCTTAGTATCTCAGCCGCGCTGACCATTAGCGCCGATGCCGATGAAATAAGAAAAGAATATCCCAGGTATCAATGTTCCTTTTCATATGTTTTTGTTTAGGAAACATTGTCTTACCTGAATTACAAGTCTGAAAAAAATGTCTAAGCTAGGTTGAAAGATAGGAGCCGGACATTCTTTCCTTTCACATGCACTCTGTACATAGTTTACATGTGTATTACTGCATATATCACACTGTGGTTAAATATTTCACCATTTACAGGAAAGGGAATGTCTAGCAGTTTTGCTGCAAGAATCAATTTTCTTTGAGAAGAAAAAAATCTTGAAAACTGAGACTTGACTATTTTCAAAGACACACGAGGAAACGTGTAAATACGTAAACACTACATGTGGGTAATTTTCAAGGAAAATTGGATTGTGAAACTCCTGTCTGGTTACCCCAATTTCCATTGCTTACACAGTTCGATCTGACTAGGTCAAGTACTTTTCTTTTCATACCACATAACTAGGTCGATAAACATATCCACGGCTGAACACTCTTCTCCGGCATGTCCGGGAGAACACTTCGGGATGTGGCTCATGTTTAAGTGTTTTAGTTGACCGCATTGCAGATATCTACTTCATCTATGAAAAAAGTACTATGGACTAAATTTGATCCACGAGAATACAGCGTTAGAATATAGAATAAACATTCAGGTAACATTTCGCCCAAACAAGAATAATTCATAGACAGATATTATACATTAGTATCGTACAGTCACTGTCTACCCTATCCAACCACACACAACTCCACACATTATAGCATGTGTTAGACTTCCGTAAACTTCATCAGTTCACTTAAAGTAGACAGGCTCGCTATATCAGACTGATAACAGATGCTTTTACAACTTTGTGGGATATTTTCCTCAGACTGTCTCCACCATGTCCACCATTCGACGAAATCATCATATTTGTCATGTTTGTAGGCCGGGTGATATTGCTCAATATGGGCGACACAGAACAGACGACCTACAGTTTGTTGTTGTATCAAATTATCAGATCAGATCTGTGAGACAAATCAGGGAAAAATATAATATATGATAACCAGTTTCGCACATCGCGTCTCCGAGGGAACGAATTGACTTTCTTAGGGCGGTGTATTACCGAAGCGCTCACATATCTCAAATGGTAAGAGCAACTCTATGAATTAGAGGGGTTACGGTAAGAACATGGCACAGAAGGGAACAACGACAGAAAACGCCTGCAATTCTGCAGAATCGTGTTACACGATTGTCAATATAACTATGGACGGACGTGAGCGCTCCTCCTCCCAGTTTCTGATGTGATAAATAAAACAAGGACAGGCTTTGACAATATATTGATGATGTATTTATCATCATAATACCCATTGGATGACTTGATAGAACACTCGATATCGATGAAAATTGGGGCGAGAAATATCATCTCCATCTGCTTCTAGATTCTTTGCAAAGTCTGATCGCTCATTTCTTTCGAGAGTGCCTTTACTATTTTGTAATGTTATACCTACAATCACGATGCCATCACACGTGCAAAAATCACTTGTGATAAATTACGCAGGAATTATGTGTGGTTGAGTGTTAGAATTCACGCCAACAAATCATCCACCCTTGCTCTGAAACCTGTCTCTGTTGATATTAAATTTACTTTGGTGTAAGTTAAGTGTTCTCGAAAACGAATGTCAGGTAGGTTTTCGTGGTACGATCATACATAATGATTCCGATCTTAAGTGGTCACAACATATTGGTATTAGCTTCGAAAATTGAAGTTATCCGAAGACTACAATAGACTAGACGAGTTTTCTCAAATGTAAATTTCGCGAAGCATTGTTTTGTAGAATGCTGGTATCATATGTTCCAAGCTCAATTTCGGCCTGCTTAATTCGACAGAATGACCAGCACCCATAGAAACGCATTATTGTTACCATGCATGCACCCGTAACAAATATAGCGGGAACATGAATAGTTATATTATATCTTTGACCTTTAACGCGGCTTGGGGATATAATGACAGGAAGAACACGTAATGAATACATTCAAAATGGCGGCTGCTAAACGCTCTTAAAATATACTCTTTTCAACGTTCGTGCTATAGGACATTGTTCTGCCCTGCGAGTTGGAGGAGTTAAGCGAAAAATGAGTCAATTGTGCTGATGGCATTCTCGATGTCATACGGAATATGCATCAAAGGTTACCCCGCACAATTCGTTCAAACCATTTACCGTATCGTGTTTTATCATCCAGTATAACCATGGGCATCAGCAACGTCCATTCTGAAGACCTCGAGGGAGCTCACAGTTTCCGCATAATGTAGAGTACTTTTGCAATAAAAGACAGCTGTTTATGCTAGGGCCAGTGATTTTCTCTTTAAAACGGGAGGCAGAATGTCTCAATTTCTATTTCAGGTAAATTTCATTGATCTGCACTCACAACTTCAACCACATTTCTGAGATGACATGCATGATCTTGCCAAGCAAATGGCTTAACGTGAAAGGCGAGAGTACTGTTATCGGAGGTTATAGGGTGTTTTTCTGATACCGGAAATCTCAAACGAGAACTTCGGAACTGAAGCTTATACGGTCAAGCAATCATTGCTCAAGGAGATTTTGGAAAGAATACATATTGGTTGCATGGAAGAACACGATTTATCTGGTCCATCTAAGAACTGTAGGCGACTGTAACAGATATGGCTGTTGACAGGCGGCATAATTTACAAGCATCTAGTCCGTCATTCAATATCCAGCCGTCGTCCATTGAAGATTTTCCGCGTCCATAATCCAAAGGCCCAAGAGTTAATACATTATTACCCAAATGGGCAGGGGAAAACTTGGATTCTAATTAGTCCGCTCCTCACCAGCCCGTGGTCAGTACATGCAATATAGTACGAACGTTCAAAAGAAAACTATATAAGCCACCATTTTTAATAAAACCATGGTGTCTCGATTATACGAAGAGTTCCAAGCCGATTTAAATGTGAAATGTGCAGATGTTACAGACTTAGTTATATAACAGCATAGTACTGTCAGTTTAAAAAGTAGGTGCACTACAAAGTCACACTTTGAAAGATACGAGAGGCTACAAAACAGAGCTAGAAGAATATTGACAGACTCACACACAAATGATATGTTTCGCCAGCTTGGATGGGACAATTTATAGAATAGACAGTGGGAATACAATTAATGAATAAATGCTTTTTTTTTATGGTTTAGCTGCTTATGTATAAGTTTTACGTAAATATAGCTCTGTTCACAGATATGAAAATATGTTCCCCAACCAACGTACAGATACAGTTCGGATTGTCCACAGTCATTTGTGGAACTCAGCGCCAAAACAATTTTGGACAGGGTACTTTGAATTGTTTTGAATAAAATGTTTTTGACACATTATGCCGGATTAACGAGAGGAAAAGAGAAAATGACGAACTCCACTGTCGGATGTAGCTAGCTAGTTTCACCGCTTATCAACGGATTTTCAAAGCTTTAAGGATCAGTCGGTATCGCTACTTACATTTATACAGGCCAAATAATCTTTGGCCATCACGCCAAACCGTTGACTCGATCAATATAAAACAGGCATTTGCTAACTGCTATTATCCATTTTCAGTGACCCCTGACAATTTACACCAATAGAATCTCGCACTAATTAGTCACTGAAGAACATCGGAAAACGCGACAGCACTTTGAGCGAAAAACAATTTCGCTAACTACTCGTCATGCTATAGTCGTATATTGTGTTTTTTTAAATTTGTTATTTCACTTATGGACGCGTCCATTCTTTATGAAAGCAAAATGGCTAACTGACGCTGATAAATGTTAGTTGCAGGATGGTACTCCGAGTTTCTGCAAAACTTTCATTTTAACTTGACACTAGATTTGTACAGGTGTTTCTATTCAAAGCGTGCCGTACCTCATATGCATCATTAAATGCTCAAAGTTTCAATAATAAAAGCCTCGTGTACCATATGTATATTGCCAGTAACATCGCAAACTACTGATGGCTTCTACATTGCAGGTTCGTATACATGTATGACTTTGGGTGTTTTGATACATGTCTTGATATCTTAACTATAAACGACGGCGCATTGGCGACTAATTTATCGGAGAATATAATGGCTCATGTTAAAAGCAGACAGAATATACGATGCTCTTGTCATTTACAAAACATCTGGCACTGGGAATTTGATACTGTGGTAACTATTTGACTAGATGCAAATAAAACACTATCGATCAGAAGTTAAATTGGAGCGATACGCAATAGGTTGGAAAAATGGACGACGCCAGGCGACTAAAAAGCAACCAAAAAAGCGACTCTACAGGACAGCATCCCCCGGCACCTAACATTCAGACCCGAGAATACGGTGGATTCTCGGACGTAGAATTAGTATCTCAGCCGCGCTTATATTGCAGCTGTTCGTGTGGATACTTCATACTATGAACTATCCACACGGTTCCTAACACCGGTTTAAGCGGAATTAGATACGCTAGCTCGGGAGCTGTGATGACAGATCAGCTCAAACAACTCATCTGATGTTAAAGGATGACGATTAAATGTGATGTTACAGACAGATATAATGTGGCGCCCTTCAAATGGCTAGATTGTGGAGTCTTATAATTATAGCTGTCTGGACATTAGTGGAGGAGGATTAATACACTCTCAGAATGGTTCACTTCCGTGATACACATGCGACACAAAACAACCCAGAAACAAATATGAAGCACGGTTCTACATGTATCCGATTTCGTACAATATGGAAATATTGTTTTTAATTTTAGTTCTACATTTGGTTTCATAGGTGTATCAGTTGTTAATATCCCAACTTTTCATGTGGGTATGGTATGCGAGTATGAAAACGTTTGTAATGATTAGATGACCGTCACTCCATCTGAAAACAAGGTTCCGAAACTATATATTTTCCGACGTCAGAGATGTTAGAACGCTGATACAATTTGGCCCGGATAAATTTTGACTAGATTGCAAATAACTGTTTTTTGGTATTTGGTGGTGAGCTTACATGTACGTGTATCTTTCGTTGCTGTGCATTTTCGGTATCAGTTAGGTACTAGTAATTCAAATTAGGTTATATGGTTGGCCCGGTTTCTGCCCTTGGTATTCTATAAATCCTTCAGTCTGGTTCTCTGTTGTGTATCGAATGCAAGAGTACAAAATGTCAGCCTGCTACGAAATGTGGGATTTTCTTGAAATGTCAGCGCTCGGACATCTTGGACAAAATATATGACCGATAAAATGAATCAACGCAATAACTTGTTCTCTCATATTATTGGCAATGAGATTTCTGACGTCTCGCCGATTCGAGTATAATTTAAAATAAGCCCATACAAAAATATCTTAATCCTAGCTAGAGCTAATCATCATTTGTCTGAAATGGTAGAGTATTAGTGACACATTGTGAGGTTGTAGTCTGATGAGTTCAGCTGGTTTCTGTCGTTGGATTGAGTCCATAAGATGAATCACTGTCCTTTTGAATGGTATTTCTTCGACTGACGGAGATTTGGACATCGTCGTTATCCGAACAATATCAAGTGCCTGTAAAATTAATTATATATTTGCTAAATGTGTCTACTACCTACGCCCCCACACTATTAGGATATCCAGCATGAAGGGGTTACCTGCGGCGCGATTTCTTTACAAAAGCAGTTTTCCTATAATTTGGCTGTTGCTTAAACTTTTCCAAATATTTCGTTTACATTGTCCGCATATTTCTGCTGGTTATGCCCCGATGAGATGCATACATTACGCGAATATACTAGAGCCATTTCTCTCATATACGACTCAAGGGTGAGACCCGACATTAAGTAGCCACTGGTCATCCATGAAACAGTTCAATGACCTTGAACGAAAAACTATATTAAAGCAACACTATTAGCATTCATTTCCGAGTTGCTTTGCTATGACAATATATAAACTCGTGTGATAGGGAACCGTTCAATACTACCGGTAAGACGTCATCGTGTTGCTATCGTCAAGCCGTATCGTGGTTGTTTACAAGAATATAATGCATTTACTTATATTATATCTTTAACCTTTAACGCGGCTTGGGGATATAATGACAGGAAGAACACGTCATGAATACATCCAAAATGGCGGCTGCTAAACGCTCTTAAAATTGTGCTAATGGCATTCTCGATGTCATACGAAATATGCATCAAAGGTTACCCCGCACAATTCGTTCAAATCATTTATCGTGTTTTATCATCCAGTATAACCTTGGGCATCAGCAACGTCCATTCTGAAGACCTCGAGGGAGCTCACAGTTTCCGCATAATGTAGAGTGCTTTTGCAATAAAAGACAGCTGTTTATGCTAGGGCCAGTGATTTTCGCTTTAAAACGGGAGGCAGAATGTCTCAATTTCTATTTCAGGTAAATCTCTCATTGATCTGCACTCACAACTTCAACCACATTTCTGAGATGACATGCATGATCTTGCCAAGCAAATGGCTTAACGTGAAAGGCGAGCGTACTGTCATCGGAGGTTATAGGGTGTTTTTCTTATACCGGAAATCTCAAACGAGAACTTCGGAACTGAAGCTTATACGGTCAAGCAATCATTGTTCAAGGAGATTTGGAAAGAATACATATTCGTTGCATGGAAGAACACGATTTATCTGGTCCATCTAAGAACTGTAGGCGACTGTAACAGATATGCCTGTTGACAGGTGGCATAATATACAAGCATCTAGTCCAATCAAGCATCATTCAATATTCAGCCGTCGTCCATTGAAGATTTTCCGCGTCCATAATCCAAAGGCCCAAGTGTTAATACATTATTACCCAAATGGGCAGGGGGAAACTTGGATTCTAATTAGTCCGCTCCTCACCAGCCCGTGGTCAGTACATGCAATATAGCACGAACGTTCAAAAGAAACCTATATAAGCCACCATTTTTAATAAAGCCATGGTGTCTCGTACCTATGATTATACGAAGAGTTCCAAGCCGATTTAAATGTGAAATGTGCAGATGTTACAGACTTAGTTATATAACAGGATAGTACTGTCAGTTTAAAAAGTAGGTGCACTACAAAGTCACACTGTGAAAGATACGAGAGGCTACAAAACAGAGCTAGAAGAATATTGACAGACTCACACACAAATGATATGTTTCGCCAGCTTGAATGGGACAAATTATATAATAGACAGTGGGAATGCAATTAATGGATAAATGTTTCATCAGCTTGGTCTCATGGGGGCCCAAATCGCTTTGTCCGCAAGATTGCGAAAAAACAAGTTGAGACTTACCGTCACAGGGCCAAATGTGGAGAAGATGTTCAACTAGAAATTCGTAACAATTTGGGCTGTCTCAGATAAACAGAAGCCTTTCTTTGAAGCCCAAATTGTTCGTCTGAAATTCTCAAACAGAAGTTCAAAATCCAAAATCCAAAAAGACAAACTGCGCGGAAACGTCTTTGCGCATACTGCAAAATGGGCTCTCGCGAGACTTTTACGAGAGCTGCTTTGAAGTGATCTCCCTTTATGTAATTGATCTGCTCATTGAGGGCGCTGTGTTTAGCGAAAGGCTTGAAAGGCAAAACTAATGGATAAATAAAAAGAACTGCACTAGATTGACTGGCACTGGCCCATTCAGCCTGTATTTCCATCGACTGTTCATGCCTGGCACCATCATTTTGATAACTCAACCAGAACAAGCGGAGTGATCGTTTTATTGCGGAGAATAAAAGCTGAATAAAACTATGTCACTGAGTATTTTAATCGGAAGAAAATCGTGCTTGCCAACACGGGCAGCTAACACATGAACATGAACGTTGCGTTGCCCGTGGCGATTGTGACTTGCTCCAGACACGCAAGCGTTGCACTCGCGAGTTGATCTAATAGTGAAGGCAACAACAACAACTATTTTGCTTGATTATTTGTCACGACAATTCAACATTTTCATTTGGGAACTCAACTTATCTCTTATATTTATCCACTATAACACAATTTTTTTGCGCGTGTTTGGCGCGCATTTTCCCATCGATAAAAAGCTCAATTGTTTGTGGCAAAACTCAATTTCAAAATTTCTCAAAAATTCAATTCCTCATATTTGTTGACATGTTACACTGAACTCCCTAATAGTGGACCAGTCTGGTAAGAGAAATGAGCCCACCGAGTCGACATCCATCTTAGCTTGCTAAGGGCATTTCACGTTTCACTTAACACTGCCCTTAGCTTATCGCTTTGATTCGGCATGTATTCCACACGGTGCCACCTATCAGCCGCAAAGGACATATTTCTGGAGGGACATAATCCTGTTCGAAAGTTGTTCCTGAAGCATCAAGTCACATGCCCGCCGCATTTAAACGAGCCAAAGAAATTTTCTGTATTTAAATATTTTGAGCTGGGCATCTCAGAAATTTCAGTCTCACTTGAGTGCAGAGGCGCAAGACCGGGGGATTCTATGCGAGACAAAAACGAAGTTGTGCGAATCAGCTATTTTAGTTCTCACTCTAATGGAGCACGCTTCTTTGTTTTTTAGCCCACCATCACCAGATGGTGGGCTGTTCAAATCACTTTTCGTCCGTGGTCCATCGTCCGTCCGTCCGTCAGTCAGTCCGTAAACAATTCTTGTTATCGCGATTTCTCAGGAACTACTGCATGGATATTTCTCAAATTTGGTACACAGGTTCCCCTTGGGGTCTAGTTGTGCAAGATACCTTTTCTGGTCCGATTCGAAAATCCAATATGGCCACAAGGCGGCCATCTTGGATTTCCCCATGAAACCTTGTTATCGCGATTTCTCAGAAACTACTGCATGGATCTTTCTCAAATTTGGTACACAGGTTCCCCTTTGAGTCTAGTTGTGCAAGATACTTTTTCTGGTCCGATTCGAAAATCCAATATGGCCACCAGGCAGCCATCTTGGATTTCCTCATGAAACCTTGTTATCGCGATTTGTCAGGAAATACTGCATGGATCTTTTTCAGATTTGGTACACAGGTTCCCCTTCGGGTCTAGTTGTGCAAGAGACCTTTTCTGGGCCGAATCAAAAATCCAATATGGCCACAAGGCGGCCATCTTGGATTTCCCCATGAAACCTTGTTATCGCGATTTCTCAGCAACTCCTGCATGGATCTTTCTCAAATTTGGTACACAGGTTTCCCTTGGGGTCTAGTTATGCAAGATGCCTTTTCTGGTCCGATTCGAAAATCCAATATGGCCACAAGGCAGCCATCTTGGATTTCCTCATGAAACCTTGTTATCGCGATTTCTCAGGAGCTTATTCATGGATCTTTCTCAAATTTGGTACACAGGTTCCCCTTGGGATCTAGTTGTGCAAGATACCTTTTCTGGTCCGATTCGAAAATCCAGTATGGCCACCAAGCAGCCATTTTGGATTTCTCCATGAAACTTTGTTATCGTCATTTCTCAGGAAGTACTGCATGGATCTTTCCAATTTTGGTACACAGGTTCCCCTTGGGGTCTAGTTGTGCAAGATACCTTTTTCGGTCCGAATCAAAAATCCAATATGGCCACCAGACGGCCATCTTGGATTTCCCCATGAAACTTTGTAAATGCGATTTCTCAGGAACTACTGCATGGATCTTCGTCAAATTTGGTACACAGGTTCCCCTTGTCGTCTGCAGTAGTCGTGCAAGATAACTTTTCTGGTCTGATTCGAAAATCCAATATGGCCAACAGGCGGCCATATTGGATTTTCTCATGCAATTTTGTTATCTTGATTTCTCAGGAAATACTGCATGGATCTTCCTCAAATTTGGTACATAGATTCCCCTTGTTACCCAGTTGTGCAAGATACCCTTTTTGGTCCGATTCGAAAATCCAATATGTCCGCCAGGTGGCCATCTTGAATTTCCCCTTGAAACGTAGTTATCGTGAATTCTCAAGAAATATTTCATGGATCTTTCCGAAATTTGGTACACAGGTCCTACGTAGTTGTGCAAGATACCTTTTTGATCCGATTCGAAAATCCAAGTTACGCTACAAATTAATACGGTATTCTCGAGTTGTGACGTTGCATCACAAGAGTCGGCGGATCAAACGGTGGGGCATATTCTATATATTGACTATAGAGAATATCCATACCTTCACCTTCCATATCAAGGAGTTCAAATAATTCGGAATTAAAATGTATTTCTTCAAATTTTAAATCAGTTTTCTTTAGTCCATGCAGTTGCAAGTGAACTGCCCCACCCTTTCGTCTGCCGGCGGGTCGGCTACATGAAGGGACGTCACCCTTGTGACACAATGTCACAACTCGACAACTGTAGACTACTGCATGTTTCGATCCAAGGGAGATAATCAGGATTCAGACACTTTCAAAGTTTCAACATTACTGCGCGGACCGGATCCCTTCAGTATTAAGTATTGTACCATCTTACGATTTTCGAGCATGGTATCATAAAAGAGATATCTCAAACTAGCCCAGTAAACAGAACAGAATTAGCATTCGTTCCTAATTATAAAATCTTAAGTATGTTTCATAGCTCATGCCAAAGTGTCAAAGAGATTTGTCTTCGCTTCTTGTACTCAATGATGACACGTGCAATAAAAAAAATACTACAAAACGAAGACGAAGTATCCCCCGTACATATTACATTCACTTTCAGACTAACTTTGCTCATTTCTCTTGTACAAAAACAACCGACATAAGAACCGTTTCTAAAAATCTTGAAACCCCTGAAACTTAGAAAGATTATATCTTGATGTTTTCCAGTGTCCCTGTTAATTTTCGATCTTTTTTGCTCAGATTCGAAATTCTGTAAACAAAATTACAAATCAATCGTTCATTCTCAGTAACAATGGACAAAAAGATCCTCTTGTTATTAGCTTACAATTATCGGACAATGGTGGGCGCCAAGATCCTTCAGGATCTCTCGTCTTAAGAAAAATCATATTACAAACGACCTTACTTATTTCAAAAAAATAAAATCGGCGACAGTTCACACGAAAATGATATGCTTTTTATTTTGTGATAGGGGTTATTTCGAGGCCCACCAAGGGATCATTTCAGTCGATGGCTTTCTGGAGGTGTGTCTTCGTTTTATGAATGTGATTGCGCCGTTGTCAGATCTCACGGGACCAATCGGATGTGACCAATTGGGAAATGCCCTAATATACTCAGATATCACCCATTACTGCATGGCTATGAGCAGAAGTTTCTACGTATGATAGTGCCATGCGTTAGGATGATGATCAACATCATGAAGTGAGGACATTGATCTTGGCAATGCAGAGCTAGAGGAAGGAGATAAATCTGGCAATGTCATCAACGTCTCCTGATCAAGAGACGTGTTCAAATTCTACAATGCCTGAAAAAATGGAGAAACTAGTTGGAATACATGGCAGTATGGTGATTAAAAAAGTTTCAGTAGGGGTGACAAGCTGAAGTACCAGAAGTAAAAAAAATAGTACGTTACTTCTGGACGGTAACTTTCAAAAACCTGAACGGATTCTTTGCAAATTTGGTATGTGGATAACTTGCCACAGGATATCACTCGAGATTGCTTTCCATGCTGGGTACCGAATGTTAAGGTTCCAAACCAAATCAGTAGTACTAACGTCGTGGGACATCAGATGCTCTGGTTTTCATTAAAATTTTCTCTGAAGCATCGAATTAATTAATGGAATAAATTATTAAATTATTCTACTTCGTACATTTCATCCTGTTATGACTATGAAAATGGAATAGGTCTTTGGATTATGGACGCGGATATTCTCTAATGGACGACGGCTGGATTATGAATGACGGACTAGACGCTTGTAATGTCAAAGATAACTAAAGCATTACACATAACACAACCTATACACATGATCAAATTTTGGGAAATAGGAAAAACTATGTATTTCCAAAGATCACAGTCAAACATCAAAATCATAAAATCACACAGATAACGGCAGCCTTTCGAAGTCCACGAGTTCTAGTCTTTTTATGGTTTAGCTGCTTATCATGTATAAGTTTCACGTAAAGATAGCTCTGTTCACAGATATGAACATATGTTCCCCAACCAACATGTCACTCATTACCCAACACTGCGTACAGAAACAGTTCGGATTGTCCACAGTTAATTTGTGGAACTCCGCGCCAAAACATTTTGGGACAGGGTACTTTGAATTGTTTTGAATAAAATGTTTTTGACACAGTATGCCGGAGTAACGAAAGGAAAAGAGAAAATGGCGAACTCCACTGTCGGATGTAGATAGCTAGTTTCACCCCTTATCAACGGATTTTCAAAGCTTAATGATCAGTCTGTATCGCGACTTACATTTATACAGGCCAAATAATCTCTGGTCATCACGCCAAACCGTTGACTCGATCAATATAAAACAGGCATTTTCTAACTGCTATTATCCATTTTCAGTGACCCCTGGCAATTTACACTAATAGAATCTCGCACTAATTAGTTACTGAAGAACATCGGAAGAGGTGAAAGCATTTTGAGTGAAAAACAGTTTCGCTAACTACTCGTCATGCTATAATCGTATATTGTTTTTCTCTTGAAATATCTTATTTCAATTATGGACGCGTCCATTCTTTATGAAAGCAAAATGGCTAACTGACGCTGGTAAATGTTAGTTGCAGGATGGTAGTTTCTCCGAGTTGGCAATTGTTTTGCACAGGTGTTTCTATTCAAAGCGTGCCGTAACTCAGATGCATCATTATATTCCCATAGTTTCAATGATAAAAGCCTCGTGTATCATATGTATATTGCTAGTATCATCGCAAACTATTGATGGATACTACATTGCAGGTTCGTATACTTTTTGTATGACTTTGGGTGTTTTGACACAGGTCTTGATATCTCTACTATAAACGACGGTGCATTGGCGACTAATTTATCGGAGAATATAATGGCTCATGTTAAGAGCAGACAGAATATACGATGCTTTTTGTCATTTACTATACGTCTGGCACAGGGAATTTGATACTGTTGTAACTATTTGACTAATTGTAATAAACCTACTATCGATCAGGAGTTAAATTGGAGCGATATGCAAGAGGTGAGAAAAATTGATGACGTCAGGTGACTAAAAAGCAACCATATGACTCTACAAGAAAGCATCCCCCGGCATCTAACATTCAGACCCGATAATACGGTGGATTCTCGGACGTAGCCTTAGTATCTCAGTCGCGCTTTTATTGCAGTTATTCATGTGGATACTATGAAGTATCCACACGGCCCCTAGCACCGGTTTAAGCGGAATTAGATACGCTAGCTCGGGAGCTGTGATGACAGATCAGCTCAAACAACTCAGCTGATGTTAATGGATGACAATTAATGTGATGTTAAAGACAGACATAATGTGGCGCCCTTCAAATGACTAGCTTGTGGAGTCTTATAATTATAGCTGTCTGGACATTAATGCAGGAGGATTAATACACTCTCAGAACGGTTCACTTCCTTGATACACATGTGATACAAAACAACACAGAAACAACTATGAAGCACAGATCTACATGGACCCGATTTCGTACAATATGGAATATGGTATGCGAGTATGAGAAAGTTTGTAATGATTAGATGAAACTGCACACCGTCACTCCTTTTGAAAACAAGGTTCCGAAACTATATATTTTCCGACGTCAGAGATGTTAGAACGCTGATACAATTTTGCAATTTTTAGATTGCAAATAACTGTTGTTTTGGTATTTGGTGGTGAGCTTACATGTACGTGTATCTTTCGTTGCTGTGCATTTTCGGTATCAGTTAGGTACTAGTAATACAAATTAGGTTATATTGTTGGACCGGTTTCTGCCTTTGGTATTCTATAAATCCTTCAGTCTGGTTCTCTATTGTGTATCGAACGCAAGAGTACAAAAATGTCGGCCTGCTACGAAATGTGAGATTATCTTGAAATGTCAGCGCACGAACATCTGTGACACAATGTATGACCGATAAAATGAATCAACACAATAACTTGTTCTCTCATATTATTGGCAATAAGTTTTCTGACGTCTCGCCGATTCGAGTATAATTTAAAATAAGCCCATACAGAAATATCTTAATCCCAGCTAGAGCTAATCATCATTTGTCTGAAATGGTAGAGTATTAGTGACACATTGTGAGGTTGCAGTCTTATGAGTTAAGCTGGTTTCTTTTGTCGCTGGATTAAGTCCATAAGATGAATCGCGGTCCTTTTGAATGATATTTCTTCGGCTGACGTCAAGCCGGAGATTTGAACATCGTCGTTATCCGAACAATATCAAGTGCCTGTAAAATTAATTATATATTTGCGCAATGTGTCTACTTACCTACGCCCCCACACTATTAGGATATCCAGCATGAAGGCGGTTTACCTGCCGCGCGATTTCTTTACAAAAGCAGTTTTCCTATAATTTGGCTGTTGCTTAAACATTTCCAAATATTTCGTTTATATTGTCAGCATGTTTCTGCTGATTATGCCCCGATGACATGCATACTGTATGCGAATATACTAGAGCCCTTTCTCTTCATATACGACTCAAGAGTGAGAACCGACATTAAATAGCCACTGGGCATCCAGTTCCATGACCTTGATCGAAAAACTATATTAAAGCAACACTATTAGCATTCATTTCCGAGTGGCTTTGCTATGACAATATATAAACTCAAGCCAGTTTTTTGTGATAGGGAACCGTTCAATACTACCGGTAAGACGTCATCATGTTGCTATCGTCAAGCCGTATCGTGGTTGTTTACAAGAATATAATGCATCAACTCATATTTTCATTGCGGTATATTCTTCTAAGAACACCGTTGATATATTACATACACATAACACCGTTCCACACCATTCGTAGCATCGGGTTTAGCCAAAGAAGACATAAATTACGAAACAGGATCTACACATATTTTGAATAATGTGTGCCTTTTTTATTGCAAGAATGTTTTTTTCTTATTTCACTGGCATCATCCAAATCTAATTTAGCTTGAAACGAAAATGTTAATACACAATTTCCTGAAAGCTAAGAAAGGTTGATAAGCAGTACCGCAAACTGGGGTATAAACGGACAGCGAGTAGAATACAGACAGAAACACGAGAAAAGATTTTAGGTGAAACATCGACACCCAGTGATATGTTCCTCCCTATGTGATTACAGTCATGGTCTTATGCAAAATAATGACCCCAACTAGCACTAAATATTCATTCAAAATGTTTAAAGTGAGGAGAATTCAGACACGATCAGAAGAAGTGTTACGCAGCTCTGCTGCCTCGGAATTGTTAATGCCACCTTCGAAGGGTTTTAAAATGGGACTATTCTTCAATCGTTAGGCAACGGGGCACCAAAAAAGCAAAAATCATAATTTGGGAGAACCAAACCTCTCTTTGGTTCCATATTTGTTCGTGATCACTGGCCTCTCCCCAGTCCATTCATTTTGCTAAGAATTCAATAAACATTTCATATGCAGCACTAACTGGAACGAACGTTTTGCTTCAGAGGGAGTCGAATTTGGACCAACTTTGTCCGTAATAAGCGCAATTAATAATACCCTGAAATAGAAGAAAATTACATCCTTCTTTTCGATGATAAATAAAACTTCTAGGTCATAAAATCCTAAAAAAGAACACACCACAAAATCCAACTGACCTCAAAATCGACCACATTTTACGGTAACTGAACTTCAAATGACCATGGCGTTATACCGTAGCTTCAGAGAGCGACATCAGTTCACATATCTGCTTGTTTTCTTCCTGTATTTCTACTTATCTGCGTCACGTATTATCGCAACTGTTCGTGTGGAGGACATATGCTTGTGTTACTCTAATTATTGTGTAATCAGACATATCATCAATGAACTACATTGGTACGCTGTTCTCGCAGCTTGATCAACAACTGAGACATATTCAAAGGTATGCCATTTGTTTATTTGCGTTTTGGTTTCATGTGAATCTATATCCTCTATCTTGTGTCGTTACCAGAGTGATTTTTTTTATAATACTTATATGTTAGAGCAAAGAGTGTATCAAGCGTAAGGTATTTCTTGTGAGCTTTGTCTTTCTGATGAGCAATGTCTTTCAGTTACAGACGCGAAATGTTTTATGGAGGACGGCTGACCACCGATTGGCTGCTCTGCACGTTTGTATATTGAGGAAAAGCGATGTAATATATGACTTGAAAAATGCATGCGTAATATAAATTATCACGCTATTTTATCAACTTTATAGATTTTAAGATTGTAGGAGATAACTTTTATCGAGCAGCTACTTGGGAAGATTATTTTAGTCGAGCAAAAGAAGATTGCATTTTAGATTATTTGAGAGAGATCGGTTTGTTGTATAAATTTTAATGTATTTTCATGTTTTTAATTCATTAGTTTACTGAGTTATTAACTTGAACACTTAGAATTTTGTTTAGTTGTCGCTATATAGCTGAAATATTGCTGAATGCGACATTAAACCTTAATCCTCTCTCTCTCGCTATTCCAATCCCCAGTGATGTTAGTTGTACGCGGACAGCCGAGTCGACGACATAATTGATGACCAAACGAACACCAGATTCGAATCCCTTGTGGCGATTCATCATGCTTTGATTAGTGTCCTATGATGGTAGAAAGGAATTACCATAAGCGATGTCTTTCAAATTTGAAAGCTTTTTCTGCTATATGATGTACAGCATATTTGCATAGCTCAATAGCTCGAAACTTCATCCATGTTGTGACTGGCCTCGGATCTTGGTATTGAATGAGGAAAGAAATCGAGAGAAAGATAAATAGGTATCGATAAAAGTGAAAATATGCATAATAAAACCACTGTGACTCCAAGCATGTCCTTTTTAATAGTCTATTCGATCAGGAGCTTGAGGCAATGATGCTCCTTGATTGGTCTTTATATTCTGTAACATCTATTTCGCATTTTGCCCAGGCGTTTTTTCGTTTGTTGTTTGATTTAGTATATTGTGTTTTATGTTGCATGGGAATGGTTGTGGTATAATATCGGATGGTCGACCATCTACTTGATATGGGAATCTCATCTCCGCATAGCGGAACTATAATGTCGCCAATGGTAATCACAGATATTTTACGATTGAAAACAAGGTACACGTTTTGATATGAATGATGGAGTTATGTAAGAAATTCCATATTATTTACACAGAATAAACGGTAGTTGGTATATTGACTCAGTATGTATTCTTTGCTGTAGAAACTGATACTCGGCGGATATTACATTGGAAGCGTATATTCTGAATTTCTCTTGCAGGCGGAGCACCACAACAGTCTGCAAGAATATATCTTTGAACTATTTCCGCTATTGGCCATTGAATATCTCCATAGTCTTCAAATAAACACAATCCAGAGACTTGCTATGCGTCATGAAATATGCTGATCTCTTGTTCGCATGCATTATTCAGTCGAATGGTGAGTTTGTTGCGAACAATTTTAGTTTGTTGCCTAACGGTTGTCGACTCTGATTGGTGTATTATCTTGAGTACGGTGGCCGAATTAGGACGAAGCTGGCTGGTCCACTGATTTACTGGCCATCATGATTTGATCGAGCATATGTTCAGAAACATACAAGATCCATACAAAACTCAGCAAACAAGATCAATGTTATGGAGCTGTTCAAGGTGTGAAATATGGAATTTCTTAGCTACCATACAATTACGTAAGGTTCGACTTTTCATGCACCAATTTTATAGAACTTGTGTGCATGCAAGCTTAATACATTATTATGTGTTCTGATTTTAAGTTCTGTTTGTTTTGACAAAACTATTTCCGAGATTCCATTTCATGACCTGTAGGTCAGGTTTTTTTGGTAAAACATAAACAGTTACATAACTTCAATTTATATGGAATTAATATACAGAATGGTTATGTAATTGTATTTTGTAAACCCGAATATGATGTGCATGTTTGGAAAATGAGACAGATAGCCGAGCGGGAAGTCACAACTGTACTAAACTTTTGACGAGTCAGCTTGACCCTGTAATATACTAGAATTGTTTATATAGAAATGATCGATGTGTACAGGCAGACTAATTCACCATCATGTCTTGATGATAGATGCACCATGTACCATCAGTTTTGAAAGACGTTTACAAATGGTCTGATATTAATGAAGCTGTGTTGGTCTGCCTGCCGAATGCCGCCGATCATTCCTAAGTTAAGCGGAATGGGTTTACAATAAATCGGCTTAATATTCAACAGACATGGACTCCGTCGCTGTTGTATCCTGTCTCATTTAAAGAGACTATCAAGTCTTCGAGAAATCTCGGAGCCGAAACTGGAATCTATCTGGAAGGGTTATGTAGACACCATCACCCGAGTCATCAGACGACCTTGCGTTATAATATCTAATATCGCGCACAAGCCCTTGTCGTCTTAAAGACCGAAAATTCTACATTGGCGAGCTTGCCAGGATAAAGAAAAATTTTGGATACTACAACATCATTACACGACAGCTTCAGAGGATCGACCGAGGACACTGAGAGTGCTAACTTTTGGACAAAATAGCTGAGCCAGTGAAAGTGCAGGAGCTCCAGGCCATTGCTCAAGGCATTACGAAACTTGTGGACAATCTGCGGACTGATATTCAGGCCAGGACAATCGCCAATTGCAAAGAGAACAGGTAAATGACCCTCCTTCCTTTTTGCACCTGCTGAGGTATTGCAAACGGTAAGTCACTCAAACGGTGACTGGCGAAAACATTTGGTGCCCTTGTTTGTTGGCCATTATGAAGTGTAATCCTGTTCAACTCCTCGTGTGAGTTCTTCTTGAACTGCCTTGTAATTCTGACTGGACGAAATTCCAAATTGATGTCAACAACTGCCATGGGTGATGTCCATCACATCAATGATGAGATGGACCCAAACACCGTTCCTTCCTATGACAGCGACATGTTTCCCCTTTTCCTTGGTGATGTGGCAGCGTGTGCCAGAAACCTCTGGAGCGAGTCCATTCCGTGGATACAGTATCTACAGGTACAGTTCGATTCGTTTCACTTAACAGAGCCGGATAAATGGCTAGTGATTGAACATAACTGTGTTGTGGTATATTTTCTGTCTGGACTTCTCTGAACCTTCTGTCTGACGTGGTGACTTTCCCATTGATTGACAATAGTGCGTGTGATCAACGGTCTGTAATTTACAGAAATGGGTCATGCGTAAGGTATCCTCCGACGCGAGGTTAAACCTTCATTTTTTCTCTCTCCCTTGAACAATCATCTTATGTGTGCCATGGTAATACCTTGTATGACCTGTTGGCATCTTTCGTATATTGTGCACGTTTTGTTTTGTGTATTATCGGTAATACTGCATGCCCAGGGAAATTGATAAATCAATGATGAAACTGGTAGATTGCATGAACTTTGTGACTGATAAATTTAGTGATTTGCAGATTGATAAATCTAGCCTTTGAACTTTGAATGAAAACATTGTGATGTGATTCCACAATGATTTTTTATTAGGACATTATCGCGATCAGTTTCCATAATAGTTTAGCTGGTAAGCTAAACACTTAACGCATTTGAGCTAAATGAAACTAAGGTTATCGCGTATGTTGGTAGGTCCTTGATACACTGAGTACATGTACGTACTAGTGATTGTAGCATATAAATGCTTGGTATAGGATATGGAAACCTGGTTGATGTCGGCTGACGAGCCCTTATTATCCCCGGTTAGGCTATAAGAGCCTGGATATTTGTGGTTAAATGTGGTTATTTGTTTTTGTATCATCCTGAATTTTATTATTGTTTGGATCCTGAGATATGAGTCTAATATGTTGGCTGACAAATCGGTTTCAATTAACACGTATTGACAACTTCCTTAGGTGCAGTACATATATTGTGTCCATGTCAACCATAAAATTTCTGGCTTTCATAATGAGTAACATAAGGTCCAAATGTTAACCTTTCGGGATGAGTTATGAATTAGCACTGACCATGCTAGAGAAGTCTGATACTTGGTGATAATCATGGGAAAATGTTTGAGACATAACCACAGGATAAATGTGTCTGTGTTTGACTATTTTTGTTGCAACAATATTGAGATACCATGCAGTGGTATGAATTGGATAATGTGCGTTGTGATTTGTGCAGAATTATTTTGTCATAACTGATCACGTTTCACCGCGCGAATCCTTTCTACTGACGTCGCAGTTCTTCTTACACTGAACTGGTGTATTAGTTCTGTATCGGAATAGGTGTGTTTTTACTGGTGTTGGCTGGAAAATAGAGTCTGATACTCTCTTTTCCGAAGAATTCGCATTTCTTGCAGATAGGATTCAAATGCCTAACATTGCCGTTCCCAACCTCTTGACCGTTACAAGAATTATTGCCCGTTTGAATGCGACTCCTTGACAGGCATTGAATAAGACAATTGACGTATCAGTGCGTGACATTTTGACATACATTTCTTTCACTATGATTTTGTTGGGTACCATTGTCGCGATTTTGTACAACTTTTGTACAAGTATAATCTGTATCGATAATGTTCTCAATTTTGTTTCACTCGGTGACATTGAAAGGAGAGAGAGAGAATTAAGGTTTAATGTCGCGTTCAGCAATATTTCAGCGACGATCAAACCAAATTCTAAGTACTCGAGTCACTAACTTAGTAATCCAACGCATTAAAACATACACATATTAAAACTTATATGTTACAGCCCGATTTCTCTCAAATAACCCAAGATGCAATCCTCCCCCACCCGACTAAAATGATCTTCCAAAGTAGTCGCTCGATAAAAAGCATCTCTTACAATCTTAAAATCTATGCATTCGATAAGAATATGTTTCACCGTGCGATCATCATCATGGCATGGAACACACCTTGGGACTGGCTCTTTTTTAAGTAAATGTTCGTGTATGGCCGATTCCACATCGCCTGATCATGGTTTGATCGAAACGTTTCCTGCTGTTCAGATGAGTATAGCCTACAGTTTTTTTAACTCATGAAGTTTGTTATTATTCACAGCATCCCATAAAGATTGAAACAGCCGTCTCACATAATTACAGATAGAGGACCTGAAATCGCTATATGGGATTCCAACACGATCAATCTCATCATCTAGGGCTGCCTTAGCCATCCTATCAGCCTCAGTATTACCTTTGATGCCAACGTGACTAGGCAACCAACAGAACACAATATCAATCTGTTGATCAAATCTACAGTCATGTAGTTGTAGAATACTCAAGATAGTGGGATGAGTCGAAGTTCCTCTTTTAATCGCTTGGAGGCATGACAGTGAATCTGAGAATATGACATATTTTTTCCTTTTAGTGGAACCAATACCTTCTAACGCCAACAATATAGCTTTTGCTTCTGCAGTGAATATCGAACTTTTACCTGGTAGTCGACAAGTTTTAGTTTTGGAACTAAAGATAGTAGCACATGCTACTCTCTCAGCATCTTTAGAACCATCTGTATAAATAGCCTGATGCAATCTATATTTCTCTCTCAGTAGACCAAATTCTTGTGTATACAAGAGCTGGCTCGTGTCTGCTGACATTGAAATGCATGACCTGCCACTGGACAGTACTCTGAAGACTGCTCCACGTGACCATGTTTTCATCTTTGTATCCTCCTTTGTAATGTTTTTTGTTTTGTTTTTCTTTCTTTCATCACTCTTGCCAGTGGGTGTGCATTTTCGTGCACGAAACGTACTCTCACTTGAGGTCAAGTTCTGGTGTATTGGTTCCTGCTAAATTGATCCCTCGTGCAGTTTCTACCACCATTTGTTCCCCTCTTCTTATTCTTCTAACTCTTTTGTTTATATTTGTTTAACTGTTTTGACATTTTAATTCATTTAAATGCTGTTCTACATGTATTTTGTTTTGGTAAACTATTTTGGATTTGAAGCTGAGGTACTCGAAGGATATTCCAGCAATTGATTTGATATTGTGTCCTGTCTTGGCATATTATTTTGACTTCGCGACTGCGGTGCTTGAAGTGTTTTCCGGAAATTGTTTTGGTCATATTTGACATGTGCACACTTGCGGTGTGACTGGCATGTTGTAACACATACCTAGAGTATTTGCGTTTAAAAATTTTAATAACTATGGAATTATGACCGTACGCTGTGAACATGGACTATGATAATTGAATAATCGTTTACCATATTTCACTGATATTGCGGATAGCGAACTCTATGAATACGGACTATTCTATGAACTTTGGATATCATTTTAATGAATTATGCTGGCGATGCATATCGCATGCTGATAGCCAAATACGAACGTAGCGTGCAAGATCTATGGCGCTACGTTTCGTAACTTGTGTCTAATTTCGCTTAACCCGGGGCTAGGGGCCGTATGAACCCATGTACTTCAAGATCCTCATGGTACTCATATGAACAGTCACAATCAAAGCGTGACTGAGATACATCATTGTTAGATGACGACTCTATAACGAATATTATGGATTAAGAATACTGATCAGCGATACGGATTTGATATTTTGGAACATCATGATGTCTTGCCAGCATCATTGAAAACTGTTGACCGCTTCTCTCTTGCAGGAAACAAGCCTATGTTTATGTATATTATGATTGTCTTTTTGAATTTGGTGCTAATACTGTTACATGGAATATGGAATAGGTCTTTGGATTATGGACGCGGATATTCTCTAATGGACGACGGCTGGATTATGAATGACGGACTAGACGCTTGTAATTTTAACCTGTGTATGCCTGGATTCTGCTGGTGGACAAGTTGTCCCCGAGGCCGGGCCCCGGCACACCTAACACTCATAATGGATAAAACACAAAGAAATAATATTAAGACAGACCCGAGGAACTTTAGTGCAGGTTTCTCGGCCGAGTCTTTAATAGTTAGAAATGCACTAAGACCTTTTTCAATCCAAATGACAGATATATTTCTGACAGCAAAGCAAGGTCACGACATCAAACCTTGTAATATTGCGCTTGATGATTGTTTAGCACCGAATTCTACATGTAATAATTTCAAAATTTCTAAGTGTGGACATCGTGGATGTCTCACGTGTCCACTCTTTAATACTTCAGCTTGCATTTAGTTCCGCGTTAACTGGTAACTCATATTCTGTTAACTCGTATGTTGATCTTAGTTGTTCTACTACAAACTGTATTTATTTAGTTTCCTGTAAGAAGTGTGGTCAACAGTATGTTGGCAAGACCACCCAAAGACTCCATCTTAGGGTGAACGGTCACAGAAAATCCGTTAGGAAAAAGCAATTGCTTATAGGTAGACATTTTTCTGGACCCGACCATGGCTGGGATAACTTTAGTATTCAGATCATAGGCGTCGTCTATCCATCTACTAAGGATTCCCCCTTTGGATTTGGGAGCAAAATCGGAGAGCGGGAATTATTCTGGATGCTAGAACTTGGGTCATTGTTTCCGTTTCATTTAAATGATAATGTCAGTGGGTTCGGCAATGCTACACACCGCCGTTCAAATATATCCAACATTACCCAACTATTTAAACCCCATCAACGGAGACAACGCAGCCATGGTTGGCGAAAGTTTAATATTTCGATGATTCACGATCATATCACTTTAAATTACTTAGTGGGTTTAACTAACGCACCCAATAGTATACATAGCTTACGTACAGTTCTGTATGCGTTACCTCTGAGAGCTTTAAATCAAATAACCAGAGATATACAACAATCTGCGTCTTCAGGAAATATAATACCATCAAAAATCAGTAAAGTATGTCAAGATATAGCGTATTTTCGGTTGTATCGTCCAGTGAACATAATCGAAACATCTCAAGATCGGCTTTTCTTGAAACTCAACTACTTAGATAAAGGACTGGACATCATTAATTTACCTCGAATCCTGAATGATCAAGAGGTACGCAACGCTGTACCAAACTATTTCAAGTTCACAGAACCTCCTTGCATTTCATATAAGTATACTAAATCTATAGCCACCAGAATATACAAGTACTCTAATGCTGTCAAGGAGTTTGACTGGAACTTATACACGTCAGGAGGCTATAGTTGTGATTGTGAATTGTCGAACTTTATCTATACACCATGCAAACATATTGTTACTGGTGACCTTGATGTGGTGAGTGATAAGGATCTGAAATTACTCCTGATGAAAGGACCTAAATATAGAGGCCAAGAAGAATAAATCTGAGGGCCGACCAGAAGATAGTCATGTCTGCATTAGAACAGTACGCTATTGATTAGTCTAAGCGAGAAAAAGTTGAACCTACAGTACTCGCTGTTTGGCTGGACCTCACCAAGAGCAAGGTCGTTGAAACAATCCGCCATATTGACAGAAGTACTCTTCCCCAAGCAAAACAAGTACTGAGAAACCTCAATTCGCAAGAAGTTTCAGCAAATCTCCAGAGTAAATTCGTCATAGTCCCAGCAGACAAAGCTCCGAATAATATAATATTCATATGTAAATATTACTATTACCAGGTGCTGGTTAAAGAATTGAGTGTAGACATATCTTCATCAAATACGTCTACTTACTCTCAAACTGCATTTACTCTGGAAGATTTATTTAACAATCACAAAAAGTTTCTCAGCGAAAGAGGTATTTGTCTTCCAACCAATCATAACGACATACCAAAAATATACTGGACTCCAAAATGCATAAATCGCCATACAAAGCTAGATTCATAGCTGGTTCTAGAAGCTGCACCACCAAGCTTCTTTCAACCCCATCGACGAGGGCCCTTCAGGAGGTAAAAGCATTTTTGGGAAAGGTATTGCTCCACTATTTCTAAGAACTCTGGCGTTGAATGTATGTGGATATTGAAAAACTCAAAATGGCTAACGGAAGAACTTGATGCTAAAGGTCACATACCGTACAGACATGCATCCACATGGGATTTCTCGATACTCCAATCCCTCATCAGGACCTTATTGACCGTATAAGTTCATTAATAGTATCTGTGTTCAAGAAAACTGATCGTAGATATAATAATGTCGGAAGCCATAAAGCATTCTTTAGCTCGACTACATACAAGAGATATCATTCATGGGATGTTTCTTTGTTTATAGAGAAATTTGGCAACACAATATATCAGCAGCATATAGGTATTCCAATGGGTACTAATTGTGCACCCCTGTTGGCTGACCTGTATCTGTTCTCTTATGAATATGACTATATGCAGGCGCTTTCAAAAACCGATCCATTCAAAGCCCGTTCCTTCTCATTCACCAAACGCTATATAGACGATCTTCTCGCTGTGGATAATCGCTATATAAATGACGCAGTGAAGGATATATATCCACCTTCACTGGATTTGAAGGAAACTACAGATAGCCCTACAGGAACATCTTATTTAGATCTCTATCTCTATAAAAATGAAGCGGGCATTCTCTTTCGTCGACTTTATGACAAAAGAGATGATTACAATTTCGACATCGTAAACTATCCCTTTCTGGATAGTAATATTCCAGTGGAACCTGCATATGACGTATACATATCTCGCTTAGTAGCATTTGCTAGATCCGGTGTTAAATGTGATGATTTTAATCAACGTCACAAAGCATTGTTGCAGAAACTTATAAAACGGGGCTATTCCACCAAGCGCCTCCACTCAAAGTTTCTCAAATTTGGCGATACATATCGCATGCTGATAGCAAATACGAACGTAGCGTGCAAGATCTATGGCGCTACGTTTCGTAACTTGTGTCTAATTCCGCTTAACCCGGGGCTAGGGGCCGTATGAACCCATGTACTTCAAGATCCTCATGATACTCATATGAACAGTCACAATCAAAGCGTGACTGAGATACACCATTCTTTAGATGACGACTTTACAACGAATATTATGGATTAAGAATACTGATCAGCGATACGGATTTGATATTTTTGGAACATCATGATGTCTTGCCGGCATCATTGAAAACTGTTGACCGCTTCTCTCTTGCAGGAAACAAGCCTATGTTTATGTATATTATGATTGTCTTTTTGAATTTGGTGCTAATACTGTTATATGGAATATGGAATAGGTCTTTGGATTATGGACGCGAATATTCTCTAATGGACGACGGCTGGATTATGAATGACGGACTAGACGCTTGTAATTTGTTTTTCTACTTTGAGATAAATGAACTTTCTTCCGATAGTGTCATTCATCTTCCATTTCTGGGGATGTGTGAAATATGTAATTTCTTAGCCACCATACAATTACGTAAGGTTCAATTTTTCATGCACCAATTTTATATAATTTGTGTGCATGCAAGCTTAATATATTATTATGTGTTGTGATTTTAATTTCTGTTTGTTTTGACAAAACTATTTGCGAGATTCCATTTCATGACCTTGTAGGTTAAGTTTTATGTAAAACATAACCTGTTATATAACTTCAATTTATATGGAATTAATATACAGAATGGTTATGTAATTGTACTTTGTAAACCCGAATATGATGTGCATTTTTGGAAAATGAGACAGATAGCCGAGCGGGAAGTCACAACTGTACTAAAGATTTGATGAGTCAGCTTGACCCTGTAATATACTAGAATTGTTTTTATAGAAATGATCGATGTGTACAGGCAGACTAATTCACTATCATGTCTCGATGATAGATGTAACATCTCCAGTTTTGAAAGACATTTACAAATGGTCTGATGTTAATGAAGCTGTGTTGGGCTGCCTGCCGAATGCCGCTGATCACTCATATGGGTTTACAATAAATCGGCTTAATATTCAACAGACATGGACTCCGTCGTTGTTGTATCCTGTCTCATTTAAAGAGACTATCAAGTCTTCGAGAAATCTCGGAGCCGAAACTGGAATCTATCTGGAGGGGTTCTGTAGACACCATCACCCGAGTCAACAGATGATCTTGCATTATAATATCTAAGATCGCGCACAGGCCCTTGCCGTCTTAAGGACCGAAAATTCTACAAAGGGTCTATGGTCGTCACCAGTCAATCAAATTACTGTCTGTCTCTCAATACGAGGATACGCTATTTTCGGAAATATATCGGAGTGAAATTTTCTCGGAGCACTGAAATACCTCACAGTATGTAAATGTAATTTGTGCATTTTTATTCTGAAATTTCAACGAAATTTATTCAGAGCCGAAGAAAATGTCCATTATCTCACATGTTATATTCAAATCACAAAGACGTTGCGCTCGCAATGTTGTAACATTGGGACTGACTGCCATGATGTCATAATTTAACATGCAAAATTATCAGGGTAAATTTCACCCATGTCTTGGCTGGATTTTCATGAAATTTCAGGATAATGATATTGCCGAAAATCCATTTTCCTCGTAATGTGAGATAGACACTGGTTGAAGTATTCAAGTACTGGATATGAAAAGTGAAAGTGTCTAAGTGTAGGTCAGGCAACATTCCTATCAACAATATAGAGGCCCTTAACGAAGAAAATACCAGTACATTGCGTTTTTGACGTAAAATATAAAGTTAATCAATCACGTTACATTTTTTCTTTGGTTGAATGGTTCGTAGAGAACGTTAGCGAGAAGAGAAGTGCTGCTACTATGGGCACAATTATCAGGAAGTGGGCGAAGGGGTTTAGGTAGCACTATCTGTCATCGTCACATTCGTTTATATTTCAACGGCTCTGTGCTCTGCTCTCCTTGTGTTTGCATATAATGAGTAATGAGTACATGGGCGATAGGAATCACGATGTCTCACGATACCATTGTCTCGAAAACACCAATTCGTTATGAAACCATGTTCATTTCTGACGGCGTATCAGGTTAGCTCTTCGGTTTTCGTCAGATCTCGTCAGTTAAGCAACGTTGAGCCTGGCCAATACTTAGATAGGTGTCCGGATGCTGTAATGGCTGGGTCGAACTGTGGGCACCCTCTTGTCCTGGTACATGAACGCACCGTCGTGGTATCACTGAAAAATTGTTGAAAACGACGTTAAATCCTAGTCACTAACTCACTTATTTCTAGCGTTTGCTCCGAAGTATAATTATGATATCTAATGACATATTTTCTACCCCTAACACAACCCGATCACTCACAAGCCACAAGCGTTAAGTGAGTTCAATGATGTTGGGAAGACAGTACAATTTTTTGTAATTAATTGGCAGTGAAGTATTTAAAAAAAATCCTCACTCTCGAAAGTGATATTTCACAACAGTTAAATAAGATTTTTGTCACATAACTTCCGTAAACTATCACTGTGACATCAGGCTAGAGCGTGACGAGAGACGCTTTGGGAAGATTTTCTGTCAGCTGTCTGTTACGGTGGAAACAAGATACACACATACACTATTTTGGGTATTTCGAAATTTACACACTCCTGCGATTTGCTTCTGCTATTTGGGTTTCAGTGCCTGATTGTTTTTTTTTTGACCATAACTATGGAGCAATCAGCCGTGTAAAGTAGTTCCGAGGTATAAAGATTATTCAGGCACTGCAAAATATAAGTTATATATATATAAAACAAAACTAAATAACAAACAGAATATTGCACGGAAAACGCTTGAATATCGCAAAGTTTTCGCGTGAAAGACGCAGGATAACTCACTCGATAGTAATCCTTCTGTCATTCACTCGAAAAATATTTGCCATAATCAAGCGTAACCATGCTATATCCTCTATGTTCATGTGCCGAAACGCCTTACCTCTTAGCAGTTGTCATGAGTCAATTGAAATACTAGATAACTTCCCAACGGTCGAACACACATTGTTAGTCATGCTTTATTAGTAATGATTTACTATCAAGAGTAGATGGCTATGCATCATTGGTATGAGGGAGCATGTGTAGGGCGGTGTGGCGGAACGGGTTGCACGGCATACTCTGTATGACCAGTGCCCATTGTAATACGATGGAGTGCCCAAACAAACCAACCAACCAACCAACCAACCATTCATCCTACCAGGCCTACCGGATCGACAAAAAAGAAAGAGGTGACACTTTGAAACTTTATAGCTTATCATATTGGAGTTATTTTTAACCTATTTGCATAACCTCCTGAGCAGAGTATCATGAGTAAATTCAAAATGGCGGCCATGTGGAATACCAGAAAAGCTACGTTTTCGTATTTTTTTCCCCAAATTTTCTGATTTTCCGGGACAAAAATGGGCCAGAACTACTTTATTTTACATCAGATATTCACATGATTTTCAAATTTATCATGTAGTTTTTGCGAGAAATTACACAAATAAAAAAATCGAAAAATCTGGAAAAAATTCGACTTAAATGACCTTTGCTTTAAACGACGTCACTGTGACATTATCAAAGCGAATATCTTTGATTTTTTTCTACAGTTTTTTCTTAGAGCTTGACCCTAAGGTAATGTGCGGTAAGTTTCATCTCCCGGTCTCAAGGGGTTAAACAAAATAATTGGGCGGTTTGGGGGACGAGCGGCCAGGACAGGTCTTAAAAGTCTGGTAGGGTTAAGAAATCAAAGATCGGCTGTGATGTCGAGATTGCGAGGCGAGAAGTCGAGATCATTCCCGACTTCTCGCCTTTGCTTTGAGGCAAAAAGGCGAGAAGTCGAGCAAGCGAGGATGGACGAATTTTTGAATCCGTCCATTCTCGCATGCTCGTCTCCTCGACCTCTCGCCTTTTTTAAAACGCGCAATTACCTCGCTTGCTGAGATATTGTGCTTAAAAGATATTTGGGTATGGTACTAATTTTGTATGCAAATAAGCTTTGATGATGTCTCGAAGTGAATTAGAGATAATTAGATATAATTAAATAATGGTATGTTTTCTTTTCTAAAATACATAGGATTCTGATTGGTTTGCATTCCGTTAGCATTATGTTTACAGGTTATTGGATATCACTTTTGCGACTTGGTCACAAATAGTTTCAGAAATATGGTTACCATTGCAACCGATAACCAAGTGTTTCATTCCAGGAACTTAAATAGATAAAGTGATATTTTCAATGAATATGAATCACATTGACTGCATATTCAGTAATTAATATTTCATAGCCAACTCAATTTCCAAAATAAAGCCCTTATTAGTAGTCTGTTAATATGGTAGCCGTAAGCATGAATAGTTTGCATAATGCTATAAATAAGCAAATATTATAAATTTGACAGAGATTTGACTTAAGTCCTGTGAATATTTCAAAATAAATTTATGTCATTTATCTTGAGCTCACATGGTGACATAACCAAATCTCATTCTCATATAATCCCTGGGTATCAGATTAACACATCAAGCTCCAATATCTTCGCAACCGTTTGGAGTATCAGCATTCCCTACAAATTGAATAACCTAACCAAAACTGTGTAGTTAGTTATTGTTTCCTTTATGTAAATACTGATTACTTGCCTACAGAGAAACGATTACCCTGTATGACTATCAATATGCTCTCCACCAGAAGGAAATCAAAGTAATAATAATGGGGGAAAGTTAACCGCTTCTGTCTTGCAGCAAACTAGCGTATCTTGAGTACTATGATTGTGTTTTGTATTCGGTGCTAGTGCTAACGACCCAGGTATTATATCATGAACGACGGCTGAATATTGAATAACGGACTAGACTTTTATATTCATACTTTTATTATTTATATATTTTTTTATTTTGATATTTATCCTGGATCTCTTGATCAAGGATGTTGGGATTCAGTATGGACGACGGCTGACTGTCGATTGACATAGATTGAATTTTTCACATTCTCCAAAGTTGGCATCTATTCGTATTCGATAAAACTACGCTTCCTTGAGGGCTCCTCTCTCGTACATTCAAACTCCATCTGTAGCTGTGGACTTGGCTTCGCTGTGGATTCGGCCGTTATGAATTCAGACTGGATCTGTAGCTGTGAAATTGGTTTCTTTGCGGACTCAGATACTATAAATTCAGACTTGATCTGCAGCTATGGACTTGTTGCTCATGCGTATAAGAGACCGGAAGGCGAGAAGTCGAGAATGTTCTCGACTTCTCACCTAATCTGAAAAGGGCGAGAAGTCTCGAAGTCTCGAACGCGAGAATCAGTCCATTCTCGCATGCTCGCCTTCTTGACTTTTTTTAAATGAGCGAGAAGTCGCGAACGCGAGTATCCGTCCATTCTCGCATGCTCGCCTTCTCGACTTCTCGCCTTTTTTAAAAGGCCGAGAAGTCGCGAGAAGTAAATCCGTCCATCCTCGCTTGCTCGACTTCTCGCCTCGCGTTCTCGACTTCTCGCCTCGCAAACTCGCAATCTCAACTTCTCGCCTCGCGTTCTCGACTTCTCGTGTCAGCAAAACACAGGATGAGTATGCGAATAGGCGAGTGGCCGCTACCATCTTCCATAACACTGAGAGGTTATGTATTACTGGCTTTATAGAATGCCGACCTGTACGATGATATGTATCTTACCGTCAGGTATGAGGTCAATCTCAATACTCACTGCTTCTATATTTATCTACAAAAACAGGTCAACGAACACGAAGTTTTAATTTGTATAATACACTTGATTATTGATGATGCTCTATCACAATGACTAATATTGGCTTCTGATTCAGATGACCTATACAGATTTCCTTGAACACCAGTATCATGCATCTCCTAATAATCCTACATACTTTATGAACGACGAGATTGTCTTATCTCCAGCGTGAAATTGATCATCCACCTGGAGCCACAAAGTAATCTCATGTGGGTAACGGATGCTGAATTATTAACTTGTGTGTCCATCTCATCCTATCATATATCAATGGTTCGTTTTAATAACGTGCGATATTGGTAGAGGGAAATCAAAACCCTTGACTTGTTAACCTGAACCCGGACAAACACGCAGGTATTAAATCCACACACACGCGCCATCTACGACATTGGGTATCTAATCCTCGTCCATGAAAATCTCCGCATCTAAAAAATAATGATGTAAGCACAGGCTAATCCCATCTTAATCTGCTTTTACAGTATTAGTGTCATTCATCATTCTAATAGTGATTGTATTAATGCTATAAGTTCGAATAATACTTTGCTCGTGTATGAACCATTCCAACAGTCAAGAGTCGGAGAGCCGATACGATATGACAGAGATCAGTCATCATAAATACCGATATACCAAAAACTATATTCACAGATAAATCAATCACTATATACAGTACAAGGCAGAAATATCTTGATGCTAACGCGTTAAAAAAATCATTTTCGCGACTACAATTTATTAATCTCAATCGGAAAACGCGCCTCAATCGCGCAAAAACAAAAGCATAATCGCGACTGAGACGCGTCGACCGCTCGCCGTCACTGTAATGATACTGCATGACGCGATCAGAACAAGTCGCGTGTTGTAAATAAACGGGTCCCTTTGCTATTTGCCGGTAGTCTCGTTTCTCAGCCTTGTATGCTCGGATAGATGCATGCGGGAGGATTTTGTTGTAGACCGTCTTTTTTGAAGCGATATATTTGCATGTAGCTTGATTGAAACCCCGCTAAATATATTTATTTTCAGAAGGCTCATACTTTAATTAATCTGTCCTTCAAAATATCTGCTCGTTTGTGTCTAAAATAAAATCAGACCAGGCGAGAAAATATAAGAAACAAAAAAAACTTTGATTTCCGCAACATTTACCGTGCGTCTATGTCCCAGCCATCTCATCACAATTTGCCCAATTCAACCGGACGATCGTGCTAAAATACAAGTGCATCGTCCCTGTGGGTTTTAATCCGACATATGAATCCGAGTATCCCTTTATTTCCATTGTAAATCCAACAGTCGGCTCGTTAAAAGTTTCCTATGGAGTCATTTAAATTCACTTGGCACAGAAGACATACAGACAGACAGCCGGCCAATCGCTGCGATTGTCTCACAGCTTTTTCTTCGGTGACCCCATTCTCAACTAATCAGCTTCGCGGTATTAACCAGCTCAGTCGGCCTGGTTTTATCGGAGAAATATTCCTGATGACGACATGTCTATCTAATCAAATCCTTCGTTAATTGCTTGGCTATTTGTTAAATCACTCATCATAGGTCGAAAGTGGGGGAAATGATCTTGGAAATGAGGCCAAGGTCTCCCACATTCTACCTCGAGAAATGAGATTTCGATGCGTCGAAAATGGTCCAAAAAAACCCGGCAAATTCTTTGCTGATTTTCTCAATTTCCATCAGAACGAGGGTACGTCTTCAATAAAATAAACCTCTTATACGTGTATGGTATTATTCTTAATAAAATTTGAACGTATATTGCCGATTATTTCATTATTGGACGATGTGGACTATCAACGAGCTTTCACTCGACGAACATTTTACTGTGACGGGAATATTTTACGTGGTGGTCAATCTCGGCGTGTTCGGCCAACAAGTCTCGATCTGACGCGATCAATAAAGTAATCCCTTTTGAAATATGCCTGTGGATCGCGCTAAAACCCAAGACGATCGCGTCGACGGCTACCAACGGCCGCTTTTACACGCTGACGCGTTTACACAAAACAGTCGGGTCGAAAGCGCGTCTTCCGAAATTTACAGTCGCGACTCCTTCAATAAACTAGCGCGAGTCAGTCTCGATTACTTCGCGTTCTACTCGCATTTAGCATCAAGTTATCTCTGCCTTGTACTGTATATATCAAAATGTAGTGGAAAAATGCATCCCTCAAGGCACACGTGAATTGCGAAAAGGGTATAGGGTTTAGGTAACGTCGTTCGACCTTTTAACATTTGAACTTTTAACCTCGTGAATTTTTGACCTCTTGAACATGTTCTTTTAACACTTTAACAGCAAATTATTAGGCCCCAAGTTCACACAATCAAACTCACAGCGAAACCGAACACATATCATACTCCAAACACCTACCACTGGGCTTCGATTTTTCGTGGCAACAGGGACAGCAAGTGTTTTTTTCAAAGCAATTTTCTTCTTTGGCAGATGTTGCCTGAAGGGGGTTAGCGGTTTGAGACTTTTTTAGTGGTCTGATACCCTCAAACCTTTGATGAAGATAACTGAGCTATGATTAAAGGCACTAGCTTGTATCTGTGGTTGAAATAAAATTGGTTCTCATGAAAATATCTATAACAACAGCAGCAACAACAACAACTACAACAACAAGAAAATGAGGAATGAGCTTGCAGAAGGGTCCGTCATATTAGTGGGTGATAAAAGGTCGATGTTGATCGTACGACGTCACTTGTCCTAAATGCGACCAATACCCGATCTTAACGATCAGGTAATTAAAAACATATTTAGGTATGCCTCCGCATTTTCATTCATTTTTTAATAAAACATGTACTAGTATTGCGTGCTGTACTGTGTGACACCAGGATTGGTCAGCTCTCGCGTACAGCGTGCAATATTTGAAAGACATATCGTGACTGGCCAGTTCCTTTGTCTCAAAATGGGTGCCTGTCAATGCAGCCTCCCAGAGACAATGGTAATAAAAAACAGTTAGGATGATAGAGCTGTTAACAGAATATGCTATGATATATCAAGCAAATGTTTATAGCACGAACCGGTATTTATGCCGAGATGCATAGACATGCCGACAGCTTTCGAACGGAATAGAATACGGTAATGGAAAGGTATAAACATTTGGCTATACTATTCTGTGGGGCGGAAGTGTTCCACAGTTTAGCCAGAAAATCAATCTCCATCGCCCTTTTCTTTGGGAAAATGATCATGTTCGCAAAATAACCATGAACGGTTTTCTTCTTACAAATACCAAAAGGGAACCTGTAATTACAAACTCAAATACCATATGTTGCCCATCTACACTACAGCTGGGTACTTGCCAGGGAATTCTAGGCTGTAGACGTGTTTGAGTATCTCAATTTCCAGCAGTTCCACTTTGTTCCAACTAGTCCATGAACTGCACTTTACATACCACGGAACCATGTCGTTAAACAAACTAGTGGGTTGACACTTCGCCATGAGATAACACATGGGGCCCATATTTAAGTGTTTTACTGGGTCAAATTTGCAGTAGACATCTACTTTATCTGTCGAGAGAAAAAAACTTGATCCAATTTGCTTCATGAGATTGGCGCGTTAATCAGACTGAAAGGTCAGGCAACATTTCCCCTCAAGACATATACTTCCTGCTCATGAGGTATTGATTTATGTTGTAAGCGACGGGTAACCATCGTTTACTCTCTCCTACCTCGCTGCACGACATATTAACTGGAGTTCCGCTAAATTGTACCAGTAAACTTTCTTGAAGTGGACGCTGATTCTGATTGAGGATCGCTGTATAAGACTGATAACAGGTGCTAATATAGCTCTGTGGAATATGTCCATTCTACTTGAGTTTTGCTGCGAGGAGAGTAATTGCAACTCAGTAATCTTGTCAAAGATACATTCTTGTTACCATACGTAGGCCTACCATTCAAGAAAATCACTATGTCTGTAGACCTGGAAATTCTACCGCAAATAGGTAACACAAAATACAGTTTTTTCTGTCACACCTACAATGACCAGTCTTCGTCCATAACTAATTTCCGCGCGCCAAATCACAAGGCTAATGCATTACTTCACTCTTAAAACACAAGTGTTGTATACAACATTTGTAAATGTTTCCCTCCTCCACACTTATCAAAGTGTTATCAAAGTGTTAGGTTCAACATTATAAATGTTATATGTACCATTTATAATGTTGAACTTAACACTTTGATAAGTGTGGAGGAGGGAAAACATTTACAAATGTTGTATACAACGCTTGTGTTTTAAGAGTGTTCCCTACCACCATTGCTCGTTTAATTTATAGGACAAATCCAGCAAAGTGAATACCATTACTTTGGCAACGACACAAGTGACAATGGAACAATGAGCCAAACCTTAAAGTGCTTCTCAAAGATTTATAAATTCCAATATAATCAGTGCCATTCTATGAGTAGAGGCATCACATGCAACGGCCAAATCTTGCACAAATTGGATATATTTTATTGCGGAGCATTGTTAGATACATAACACACCAGAAATTAATGGTGCAATTATGCACAATCGTATATAAATCTGGAGTTCCGCGACTTTCCCGGTTTAATCAGGCAGCTAACCATGGGACATTGACTCTATCATGCCCCTCCTACCAAATGGTCTTCCCTATCCCCAGTACGAGAGAGAGAGAGAGAGAGAGAGAGAGCTAACACTCTCTTACTTTATAGCTTATCAAATTGGGGTCATTTGGATACCCTTGAGCATTACCCCTCGAGCAGCGGATCATGGATGAAGTCAAAATGGCGGCCATGGGAGGTACAAAACAAAAGACTGATTTTTTCGTCAGTTTTCTTCATAATTGCTGCTTTTTTATGAGGAATAGTAGACAAAACCTATTTGATTTGACACGCCAGTAACATTTATTAAATGTTATCATGCAGATTTCGAGAAGAAAACCAAATAAAAAATCGAAAAATCTGATCAAAAAATCAACTTTTTCTAAATGTTGTCACTGTTACGTGATCATAGCGACCACCTTGGGTTTGTTCACATTTTCTGGTGGAGCTTGATCCAGAGGTATGGTGTGGTAAGTTTCAGCCCGCTAGTTCACGGGGTAAGAGAAATATTTAGGGGCCGGAATACCCCGCCCGCAAGGCCTAGATCGGGCCCAAAATTACAAGCGTCTGGTCCGTCATTCATAATTCAGCCGTCGTCCATTAGAGAATATCCGCGTCCATAATCCAAAGATCTATTCCATATTCCATATAACAGTACTAGCACCAAATTCAAAAAGACAATCATAGTATACATAAACATAGGCTTGTATCCTGCAAGAGAGAAGCGGTCAACAGTTTTCAATGATGCCGGCAAGACATCACGATGTTACAAAAATATTAAATCCGTATCGCTGATCAGTATCCATAATATTCGTTGTAAAGTCGTCATCTAAAGAATGATGTATCTCAGTCACGCTTTGATTGTGACTGTTCATATGAGTACCATGAGGATCTTGAAGTACAGGCCAGGTAGGGTTATGTTGCGTACTACTGCGATTTGTTTTTTTTGAAAACTCGTTGGGTGTGTACATTCATATTACGACGGGTGCTACCCTGGCACTGTTGAACAATTTCACTAGACTATCCCCTTTGGTGTGTCTCATATTTAGGCTAAGGCTGAAAGGCAATATGTAAACATGTCAAGTTGTATATCATATATTGAACATTTAAGAAATAATGTTTTCATAGGCGTGCTAAATCGTTATTTTACGCACGGTTAGTGTGGGAAAGTTTATATTTTTGGGCAAGGGCGAAACTCGCTCAATAAAATTGCCCTTGCCCAAAAAATAAACTTTCCCACACCAACCGTACGTAAAATAACGATTTAGCACGCCTATGAAAACATTATTTCTATTCTATTGCGCTACTCAAATTGATTATCAACAAAGATTACAATGAAAGATTGGGAAAATATGATAAATGTTCACAACCTTTCTTCCCTTCGTTGAAATGTGGCTTCCGCCTCAGTTGGCAACGTGCCAATATCAATGGACGAGTTCATGTGGTCATTCAGAAGGGGTCGCAGTCTTTCTGCCACCTGAGAGTGTGTGAAACATACATGCGAAAAAGCCTATTGTGTGGCATTCTTACTCAATTTCACGATGGAACCAACAGTTAAACTTGAAACAGAAATTTACGTCTTTAATCAATATTAATTTACAGATTTTTCTCAAACATGAAAAATGTTACCAGTATTTACTTAACTAGAAAGGAAATTTATGTTCGCGGTGCTATTGGAAACACTGACATTTTGGAAAAGAGAGAGAGAGAGAGAGAGAGAGAGAGAGAGAGAGAGAGAGAATTTAGGTTTAATGTCGCGTTCAGCAATATATCAGCTATATAGCGACGTTCAAACAAAATGCCAAGTATTCAGGCCAATAACTTAGTAATCCAACACATTAAAACATACACGCATCAAAACTTATGCAACAAACCGATTTTTCTCAAATATCCCAAGATGCAATCCTCTCTCACCCGACTAACAAGATCTTCCAAAGTAGTCGCCCGATAAAAAGCATCTCTTACAGTCTTAAAATCTATTCATTCGATAAGAATATGTTTCACTGTGAGATCTTCATGGCATGAATACACCTTGAGACTGGCTCTTTTTCTAGTAAATGTTCGTGAGTTAATCGCGTATGACCGATTCTACATCGCCTGATCATGGTTTGGTCGAAACGTTTCTAGTTGTTCAGATGAGTACAGCCTACAGTTTTTTTGAACTCATGAAGTTTGCTATTATTCACAGCATCCCATAAAGACTGAAACAGTCGTCTCATAAGTACAGATAGAGGGTCTGAATCGCTATATGGGATTCCAACAAGATCAACCCCATCATCTAGGGCTGACTTAGCCATCTTATCAGCCTCAGTATTACCTTTGATCCCAAAGTGACTAGGCACTCAATAAAACTCAATATCATTTTGGAAAAAAAACCACCAAGATAACTGTGGAACAGATGTGAAATTACAAACATTTACTGTTACATAACGTGGTCACACATGTAGATGTTTTAGAGCCAGCAGTTTGCAATAATTCACTCATTTGCCGCTGCCTCGGAGCAGACGATTTCCGCGCAAAGCTTCTGAAACTGGCCTCATTCCTGGGGCCTGTAACCGACATCACATCAATGATAGACACACCCGCCTCAAGCAGAACCGTGGCAGTTGTTGATCTCAAACAATGGTTGGTGTAACGGCGACTCCAGTTTGCATCTTAATACCGATATATTTAGAAGCTGATTTTTGTTAGATCTAAACGTTTTTTCTTTAGATGTATTTATTGAGAAGACTTGGTAAATAACATAAAACGAATTTAATACCTTTGAATATCCGTATTCCCCATTTCGTTTGTCTGTCGGTCCCTGGTTCATTGCGTTTGTTAGCCAGATCTCTTAATTTCTCATCGTCAGCGGAGGAAAATCTACCTTTATTCAGTTGATCACACTCGTGTTGTATCTCATTTAAAACAGCAAGAAGAGATTCATCATCTGAGTCTCTCATGAACTCTTCGATCTCCGCTTCTCTAGATAATTCATATCTAAAAGCACGTCTTGTTTCTCCTGTTGATCTGTTTCTTATTGTGTAACACTCGTATGTCCCAATTGGTTTATAAATATCTGCGATTATACTAAAAGTTCCTACTTGCAGAGTATCCATTCTATTTGTTTATTGAATTATGTAGGCAGACGAGAATTTTTCCTGCTTTTGATCACCCGCCGTGTGAAATAGATTCTCCCGAATGAACACCTGTGCGTGTCAAGATCACGGGTGTAATAATTGCACTGTTATCAGTGTGTAATAGGTGTAAGTGTTATGGAATATAACATAAACAACGCCAAACCAATGTTAAAATTGAATATTGTATCACGCGAGGACATTTTGAGGCCATAATGGATCATACCATCTCATTAAAAAGCTGAACCAGTTATCACCATTAAAGAGAGGGACCATAGAGTCTCACCATAGAGAGAACTTCAGAATGAAAACTGACGACAATGTTTTTTGATTGAATATTATAACAATGTTTAAGGCTATTTGGTTTGATAATGCCATCTTGTGACGAAGTACCTGAATTTAGATGTCGGCTTGACCGCATTGATCATGTCGTTATCGGCGTACAATGCCAGCCCATTCGTCCGTCCGCCTATACGCCCAATGGAGTAACAAAACATATCCGTGATTATTCGACGTGCCAAACTGACGTAATTAACACGGATTGACCACTAGGGCGGCCATCGCAGAGAAAGTGTTGAATCTGCAACGTAGTTCATTGATCGGAATGCAGAAGATTGTGTGCTGGTTTCCGAGAACAATGTCATGCCCAACACATCTGTTACTATATATGATTATATTAATTTTAGCCCACAATGTACATGTAACGGCATGCAAATTAAAACGCCTTTATGTTGTCAAGATGAATATTCAATCCAAGCGACCATTGCCCAGCATCAGCTGGTTTCACTAAAATATTTCTTCTCTTTATTATTTTCATTTCATTTTCGGATTTTCACAAGTACAGTTGCTATGTTGTGGTAAATATGATTGCCCAATGTTTTCAAGTTTTGAATCTGTTTCCATTTTTTTCGAATTGAAGGAGACCGTAACAAAGTATATAATTGTTCGGATTTTTTCAATGATCATCTAATATCATGCTGATATCATTGGATATTATTGCCGAGTCTGCAGTACATGTAATTAACTTGTTTACGTATCATCTTGAGTGATGGCACATAATATAAAATAAGTTTGGTTGTGGAAACATCGGGTTTACGTATGTTTGGATTTCTCATCATAAGAACATGTTTCAAATGCCGGCATCATCCAATTCCTGTCTTGTTGGATCGAAATGCTGTTGACCAGTTCCTTGAAAGAGAAATATAATTTCTTGCGCTTGACAGGAGGAAATAGCACGAAATTACTTTCTCCTGGGGGAGCAAGAATCACATGTGGAGGTGTGAAATGTTATAAACAGGTGGGCGTCCTGCGAGCTGTTATAACATTGGCGGGGGTTTCTGGTTTAAATAGAGGTGAGTTGTATGGTCAGGCCATCTCGTCAGCGGTTTGCTAAGCATTAACACACGACAGTGTTAAGACGAAAGGCGGGAAATGAAAGTATTCATTTGACTGTATCTGATATGGTTGAAAAAGAAATCTTTATTTCTTGGGTCAATAACATGGCGTATGTATTCAAATAAAATGTACATATGCTTGTCATCTTGCTGTTACGCTCATTTTGGAGGTGGTGTTATACATTGGTGCATTTGAGTAAAACGACTGTGAATGAACAGTACTTGTATCACTGTTCGTAGCATTTTTTATTTTGAATGAGATTATACCGATCGTATATGATATTATTTCTATGAGCCTGAAGGGCCTTAGATTATTTGATGGCCCATTTTGCAGTTGTACATATCCATCAAAAAGATATGCGCATATCGCTAAGCTATAGAGTTTGATAAAATATTGAAGTATGCAATATTGAATATGGATATTTGGATGGGCTGTAGAGCCATTAAAATACTTGGTGTATGTATTTGTCTACATTTGATATGTACATGACGGTTTGTCATCTTTTTATGCATTTTCCATATTTTGAAAGTGGTGTTATACAGGTTTTGGTTCGTAGAAAACCACCGGAGTGACCTCAAAACAGTACGGTATGTGTACTGTTCGATGCATTTTTCATTTTGAATGCGCTTATACCCAGCGTATGTGATATTATGCTTTTGAGGCTGAAGAGCCTTAGAATATTTGATGACTGATAAAGAGGTTGTACGTTTTCGTTTACCAATAGGATACGGTAATATACTGATGCTAGTAATACGATTTTAATATAATATTGATGTAATGCAATATTGAATATGCATAGTTGGATGGTCATTAGAATATGCTAGATGTATTGACTTGTCCATATCAGTGAGGCCATATGCTTTTGTCATTTTACCTGCATTTGTGCCTTTTTGAAAGCGGTATTATACAGGTTTTGTCTAATGCATTTGAACAAATCGACTTGTGAGCAAACAGCTCTTGTAATGTTGTTCGAAGAACTTTTCATTTTGAATGAACATATAGCGATCGTATATATTATGCTTTTTGAGGCTGAAGAGCCCTTAGAATACTCGGTCTACAAAGCGGTTGTAAATATTGTCTGTCAATAGGATACGTGAATGTACTATTTCTAGTAATATGACTTTGCTATAATATTGAATTATGCAATTTTTTATATGCATAGCTAGATGCGCTGTAGAGCCATTAGAATACTGGGTGATCTGAATGGTGAGCTGAAGAGCCACTAGAATACTTGGTGAGCTAAAGAGCCACTAGAATACTTGGTGAGCTGAAGAGCCATTAGAATACTTGGTGAGCTGAAGAGCCATTAGAATACTTGTTGAGCTAAAGAGCCACTAGAATACTTGGTGAGCTAAAGAGCCACTAGAATACTTGGTGAGCTAAAGAGCCACTAGAATACTTGGTGAGCTAAAGAGCCATTAGAATACTTGGTGAGCTAAAGAGCCATTAGAATACTTGGTGAGCTAAAGAGCCATTATAATACTTGGTGAGCTAAAGAGCCATTATAATACTTCTGAAGAGCCATTAGAATAATTGGTGAGCTGAAGAGCCGTTAGAATACTTGGTTGACAAAATAGCCTGTTTGGTATGAAAATTGGGCCTTGGATTGTTACCATTGAGAATGTGATTGAACATGGTTGGTATCGTGGAATGAAAGATGTATAAAGTATTGTGATCTGTGATAACCGCATGAAAGCGGTATTTTACATAGATTTGAGTAAAAGACCCTGTTAATATTTACGATGATGTACACTGAATTGTTTTAGATGATTGAACATGGTTGATGTTATGAAAGGAATGATGTAAAACGGAAATGAGATTTGTGAACAGAAATAACGAATAAACACGGCTAGCACCGCATGACAATTCCAAATATATGTGTTGTTGAATGTGTTATTGCGTAAGGGTGCAGGAGAAACGATGTTTGGTGAATGTTAACCAGGTTGTATTTCTCTTTCGGGAAGTCAAAACAAGGAGAAGAAGTATATCTCGAGAACTTGACTTGTAGTCATAATATTCCTAGTAATTGGGCTGGTAATATTTCTTACCTTCATTTGCCGTTTACCTTTCTCGTCCAGTAGCTCTACGCTGGCTCTTGCCTCAAGATTTACAGGGTGCGCTGTATATTTATACCCATTTTTCCATTCCGAGGGGTGATTTTCTGGGAAAACTCTTTTACTTCACCGTAAGCAGCATTGCTAGAAGTTTCCGGCTTGAAACGATTTATCTTTTATCGACCATCGAGAAAGTGGATCGCTTTCAGAATGTTGTTTGTGATTGCGATGATGAAATTCCCCCCAAAACCTTGCATATGGTATATACATTTTCATTCTGTGGTCCTATATAGTCTGGCTCTAGCTCCAAGATCTATAGACTGGGCTGTATTTTTTTTTTTGCACGAATTGAAAAGTGCAGGTGGAATATGGTTCAACGATTTCTGAATGCTGAAGTTCAATAAACGTTTGTTGAATTACAAGCGTCTAGTCCGTCATTCATAATCCAGCCGTCGTCCATTAGAGAATATCCGCGTCCATAATCCAAAGACCTATTCCATTTCCATATAACAGTATTAGCACCAAATTCAAAAAGACAAAAGTATACATAAACATAGGCTTGTTTCCTGCAAGAGAGAAGCGGTCAACAGTTTTCAATGATGCCGGCAAGACATCATGATGTTCCAAAAATATCAAATCCGTATCGCTGATCAGTATTCTTAATCCATAATATTCGTTATAGAGTCGTCATCTAAAAATGATGTACCTCAGTCACGCTTTGATTGTGACTGTTCATATGAGTACCATGAGGATCTTGAAGTACATGGGCTCATACGGCCCCTAGCCCCGGGTTAAGCGGAATTAGACACAAGTTACGAAACGTAGCCCCATAGATCTTGCACGCTACGTTCGTATTTTGTTATCAGCATGCGATATGTATCGCCAAATTTGAGAAACTTTGAGTGGAGGCGCTTGGTGGAATAGCCCTGTTTTATAAGTTTCTGCAACAATGTTTTGTGACGTTGATTAAAATCATCACATTTAACACAGGATCTAGCAAATGCTACTAAGCGAGATATGTATACGCCATATGCAGGTCCCACTGGAATATTACTATCCAGAAAGGGATAGTTTACGATGTCGAAATTGTAATCATCTCTTTTGTCATAAAGTCGACGAGAGAGAATGCCCGCTTCATTTTTATAGAGATAGAGATCTAAATAAGATGTGCCTGTAGGGCTATCTGTAGTTTCCTTCAAATCCAGTGAAGGTGGATATATATCCTTCACTGCGTCATTTATATAGCGATTATCCACAGCGAGAAGATCGTCTATATAGCGTTTGGTGAATGAGAAGGAACGGGCTTTGAATGGATCGGTTTTTGAAAGCGCCTGCAGATAATCAGAATCCTGCATTCCAACTGATGCATCTGCGTATTTGACTCCAAAATGAACATGTTGAACCGGACCATATGCAGACATGAGAAAACTCGATATATAACTGGTTACTATAGCATTACGCGATAAGTTGCAAAATAAGACACATTTATTTTACAAAGTAGATTATTTTCATGCATTGAGAAGCATTATAACGGCGATTCGGCACGACCATAAGCACCCGGCTTTTGTGATGAAATTGACCTCAAGAATCGATAAAATGTGTTTTACGGTGATCTGAATCTACCATGTGACTCGCTTTCGCGAATAGCTGGAGATGGAATTTCAGTAACCTGCACTTGGTTCCTACTGTTTAAAAAAATGCAACTTAAATCTCACTGACCATCACAATGACTTCAAGATGACGCCATAATTTCAAATCTCAACGTCAAATGTTTTCCCATTTTTTCATTTAACAAAAAAAAAATCAAAACAAAAAACAAACCAGACATATAATCTGATATAATCATCTGAACACAACTGTTTCCGTTGCAATACTTTAATTGCATGTTCTATGAGGGGTTCGAAAAGTAAACAACATGACGCAAACGGACAACTGAAAGCTTTCAAGACCAACAGTTGTATATCAGCGATGTATGACAGTAAAGAATAGTACCGAAGGCGTTTAATAATGCACAACGATTAGCGTGTAAAATGTTCTGTTGAGCCTGTTAGTGTAATTGTCTACTAGTACAATTATGCATCAATAGTCCGTGACAGCCGGCTGAAATGTTTGCATTCTGATATATAAACCATGCTCAATCATGATGTCACAAGTCTTTTTAGGAAAAAAAAACCTTAAAATAGCTTAAAAGGTTTAAATGTAGATCAGTTTCGCCGTTCCCCTTTATGAAATATTCGATCGATTCCGAATGAAAAATGTTTCACCAAAATGACGTTTCATGAGCGATCGTCTGTGAAGAATGTAATGAGTAATGAGGATGATGGTTCCCCACATTTCAATGCAAACCCCACACCCTTTCGCTACAGTTATACTCGCGAGTGATCTGTGGAAATGAACTCTGTTACTTGCTTTTAATCGTTATGAATTTACTATGGTAAATTGCGCTGATGACTATCAGTTCTTTGTGAACATACTCATAAATTCTGACATAATAGCGGAGACAATCCTCATTTTGTGTACACGGTTCAATTTCTTGAGGTTACATTATATAATGTAGCTAAATGTTATATGACCCAACAGGTTAATATTCGGCGTGCATATTTCTAAATACATCGACCAAAAAATGATCCATGCAAGCTAGGCTTTGTATCTCAGCAATGCTTTTATTGTAGATGTTCATGTAAATATCCTGAATGACATGCCTACACGACCCGTGTCGCCGGTTAGAGCAGTATTAGATACAAATATCCAAGAGCAATGATATATTGAGACTATCAAGTCTTCTGATGGAAAATGATGGTACTATGTCACCGTGAGATAGAAACAAACGGCCCAAACGGGGGAAATAATCCTTCAGTGTTACTCTTCGACATTATGTCTTCTTGTTTTGTTAGAAAATATCCCCTCATTCGACAGATGGTTCAGAGAAATATTGTTTGTGAAACGCTAGGCCCTGCTATATTCAAGTGTTGCGAAAAAAAATCTTGTTTTGAAACAACCGACTAGAAAGACTGTCACAGAGAACGAACAATACATGCGTTTGTACTTATATCGTGGTGATATTCACATCATGAATAATGTCAAATACAGCTGTAAATGTTTTTTAATCTGAAAGTTTGTTTGTCCGGCCCGTACAGTCACAGTTTTAGTTAAATGCCCTGAAACTCCCTCAATGCCCTTGTTGGGATTACTGCAGGCAACAGAACAGAATAAATTTTTTGAAAGGGAATTTATTTTCGATCGACAGGCCGGGAAACTTCGTGAGGATATCTACGGTGGTGGGCAAAGTGACTAAAAACCAATATAAATTGATAAAAATGGCATATAACGGCCACTGAAAGGCAGGAACATGAAAGCTACATGAGAGGCCACAGTTTTGGCAGAGAGGCTATTATAGTACATTACCAGGAAACCTGCTTCGTCAGAATAGCCTGCTTTAGAATAGGTTAACCAGAAGACTATTCTGTGAAGTCATGTGACGCAGTCAGTATGTCGGCACCTCTTCCCACCTCCCTTATATCAAGCTCTACCAGGCATCCATTACGTTCTGCTTTGCGCCTCTCCATGTAGCGCTGTAAGGGTCTCACGGACTGTGCCGGAGTTGATCCGAGGTCATCTGTTGCCACAGTGAACGAACATGGCGACCGTCTAACTGGGCGAATTGATATCAGTCGCTTCTCACCGATATATATTTCCGCAACATATAGTTTTACGGTAATCTGTCAAAAAGCTGCCTTCAAACTGTGTGAAACTGGCGTTTTGGCATACACTGAATAACTGTTTAGTGTATTTCGAGATAAATATACATTTTGTGATCAGTAAAACAGTCAGATAGAACAGTTCTTGGTTTTACAAGAATCCTGTAAAAAATGGCGAGACCCCTACAGGGGTAAATGCAGCGTAGCGCAAAGCACCCTGGGAGAGGATGCCCTTATATGTGTTGTAATACAAACAAGGAAAATGCATCTAGCAAACTTTTTTTGTCGGGGCGTCGGCAATGAAAAATAAAGTAACATGTGTGAGTCTATCTGTCACCCTGAAAATTCAGAAGAGATGGGATGACGACTAGGAATGGAGGGAAAGACGGTGTTCCGTAAAATATATTGATGTAGTAAGGTAGAAAAAATATTGCATCAGATTGCTGAATTTTCAACAATTTTGAATGATTTAGTGCTCCACCAATCATTGCCCAACAGTTCTGTTCTGGTTGAGATTTTACATTAACAGATTAGGTGGATAATTATTTGTGAAAGAAAAGTGGATAGTGAGTGGATAAAAGAAAGGGATTTCTTAACCCAACCTGGCCTGGAGGGTCACTTTCTGTCGACGTATCTCCGACGAACACTTGAGAGCTGACGCTTCGGGACGTTTTAGTTTATCATATTGGGGTTATTTTGAACCTATTTTCCTGCCCCCCTTGAGCAGAGAACCATGGGTAAATTCAAACTGGCGGCCATGTGGGTTACCAGAAAAGTGACATTTTCATCATATTTCTTAAAAATTCGTACTGGTAAAAGTGGGCAAAAGCTATTTTATTTCTAATCGGATTATTATTTATTAATTTATCAGCCAGTTCTGGCGAAGAAAACACATACATAAAGAATACGAAAAATCTGACCGAAAAATCGTCCAAAAAATACCTTTTATTGTGCCGTCATAATGGCGGCGGCCATCTTACATGTACATTTTCTAGTAGAGATCAACTCAAAGATACAGTGAGGTAAGTTTAAGCACTCTGGTTTTAAAGATGGAGGCAATATATAGGCGGGGGGGGGGCGACACTCCTCCCACAGGGGAGTACACTCCAAATCGCCCAGGCCATATAGGGTTAACTAAAAACCCCACCACATAAGATTACATTCCGCAGTGCATATACCCACATTCACTCTCGCGTAGGGCGGGTTTAACGGGTTCATCCTTGTTTACTATAACGGATGCATTATTAGAGACTGACATTGAGCTGGCCGCGAGGCATATTACAGCGTTAACACGATGCCAAGAGAATGTTAAGTGATGTCGCGTTCATCAAACCGAGAAGACATAAGGGTACAAATGGGCAAGGATCATTCGCTGTATCTTCCTTCGCTGTAAATGCCTAATGGATAGTAAAGATTAGTTGGGTCCTTTGGCAAATGCACGTGGCTATGTAAGACGACCCAGGCGGCTCCCGTTTTCTTTTTTGACTCTGGGATTATCCGATGTAAAAGATCTTGTTCAATTCGTGACAACATACATGTAGTGTATGATGAAACGAATGTACCTAGAGCATATACCTTTCCTGACATTTCCGTCATTGCTATTGTATACTGATAAATGTTAAGGAAAAAAAGATTGAACCCGTTCTCAAGTATTGAATTCATCTGTTTCTAATTTTTTTTCGAACAGAAGCGTAACGTAATAAAGTGTATAATTGTTCGTATATCATTGTTTTCACAGATCATTTACTATCATGCTGATATCATTGGATATTATTAAGGCTTCTGCAGTACAGGCAATGAACTTGTTTGCGTATGCTTTTAGGTGATGATACATGATCTGAAAGTTTGGTTGTAGAAACTTCGTATTTACTTATTTTTGCATTTCTCATCGTACGATCATGTTGGAAATGCCAGCTTCACTCAAATCCACTTTTGTTGGACAGAACTGCTGTTGACCACTTCCTTGAAACGATGACAGAAAAGCGATGTTTGGTGAATTGTAACGAGGTTGTCTTTCTCTTTTGGAAAATCAAAACAAAGACACTATCTCGAGAACATGGCGTCCTAGTAGTCGGGCTGCTAATATTTTCGGCCTTCATTTGGCGTTTTTCTTGCTCTTCCGGTAGCTCCACGCTGTCTCTGGCCACAAGATCTGCTCTCAAGTAGAATATATTATAACCACTTTTCCATTCCGAGCGGCGATTTTTCGGGAAACTCTTTTACTTGACTGTAAGTAGCCTTGCTAGAGGTTTCCAGCTTGGAACGATTCATCGATTCTTTCATCGGCCATGGAGAATGTGGGTCGCTTTTAGAATGTTGTTAGTGAATGAGATGGAATGGTTCATACCGTATACAAAATGCAACTAAAATCTCACTGACTATCACAATGAATTCGAGATGACGCCATATTTTCCAAGGGAATTTCAACGTCAAATATTTTTGTATCTTCTCATTTAACAAGAAAAAAAAAGATCAAAACAAAACAAAAAAACAATCAGACATACAATCTGATATAATCATCTGAACACAACTGTTTCCGTTGCAATACAATAATTGCATGTCCTATGAAGTAAGCTAGGGTGGTCGATAGGTTTGTAGAGCGAGACGCTGGAAAAACATTTTCAATATTAATGTTCACACACAGTTTCTCCCTTGCCTATGTTTATGTATACTATGGCTGTCCTTTTTTTAAATAAAATTTGCTGTTATATTGAATACGTCTTTAGATTATGGACGTTAATGGACGACGGCTGAATAATGAATGCCGGTCCAGACGCTTGTGATGCTCTGATTTGTCCGACGGGGACGCATTCATTATGCTGCCATATGAGGAGAGAAGCGACTGCCATCTTTCTTTTATCAGGAACCATCTGGAGGTCAGGTGATGAGTACACGCTCATTGACAAATCATAGTGTACGCAATTTGAGTTCTCAATGTGTGCATATGCGATAATTATGAAAAAAATTACCCTTCGGGCTAAAGAATACTACGTCAAATATCTTTCTCTATCTGTTTTAGCATCAGTGTGAAATGAAGTTGAACATTTATTATAGATAACTATAAAAGATAATCACTCAATCTAACACAATCGAACTTGCGTGCTGGTGATCACTGATGTGCAAGAGATATCGATTGGATGTTAAAGTTGCGTCGGAAATTATTTGTAGATGACAGGTACATACGGAGATCTAGGTGAGTGATCTTGCCGGTCCCAATCAATTTAGTACGAAATTAAATTTCTCAGACACACTGGATAAACAGGGCCTTGCACCATGCACACTGCCATGAAGAAGTTTTTCTGACATCCTCTGTCACAGAAAGCTGGAATTTATTTTATGATGCTCCAACAACGACCGAAGCTGCAAACGGCCTCAGGGAGGTTTTCAGTCGACGTCACAGTCAGCTTGCCGAGGATTGCAGTGAAGTGGACAACGGTGCGCCTGGAAGCCTGCTTAAATACAGAATCTGCACCTAACTCTTCTTCCAGTGGCCTTCCTCAGGCTTCGCCATAGCCGCCTGAGTATCATAGGACATCCAAATTCTAGTCAAATGCCTCATCGAAACGAAAATAAATATTGACAAAGCGTTGTCGGATGTTTATCAGCGTCTTTCATCAGACAAAACTGAGCTACAATGTAAAGCGTATTTCCAAATGCTTTGGACATAGAACTTGAAGTGTATGTATATACAGATACAGCTTGACAAGCTAACTGGAATTGCAAACCAGGGCTTCTGGTGTTTACATTGGAATAATAATTATGGAACCTCGCATGAGGATGATGTCTGTACTCTCCTATGGAATACCGGTTATATTCACATGGCGGTAATAAGTTCAAATGTGGAGATACAGACATTCTAGCGCATTCTTGAAGATGAATTCTGTATTTGATCCTTGGAGACCATGTAATACGGATCTGTACTGGATTCGTGAGCTTATGTTCATCACCGTGGTCTGCGAAAGTATTCATGATATCTCAAATATGCATGTATAGGTTGCTAAGTTCCCTGACTAAATCCTGAATAAACTTTGCAAAATCAGCATAGCGTGGTGATGGGTAGACCTGAGAGAATATTGTGTCCAAAGCAATTACAACACATATAAGGGAAGTGGGAAGAGGTGCCGACATGCTGACATCTAACGATTCGTGGTATTTATATATATATATATATCTTCATTTACGTCCTTAACAGGAGAAAATATACATATGTGTTATTATGCATATAAAGTGATGTTACAAGTGGTTAAATGACATACGATACAGGCGTGAGAGAAATAGCGGTATATACATGTTGTCCTAAACGCATGTTTGGCGATATGCGATTTCAAGGAGACTACACAGTAACATTATTGCTTGCACATAATAACATTTCTATAATGGTACATTCTTGTTATGATATGACACGAGACGAGTCTTACTGAATCTATGTCGTCTATCGGGAAGTTCATCCCCATCAGTATGTAAAATTGCATTAACGGCGACAACATGGTTAATGTACAATCAGTAATTCTTCTCTTATGCCCCATTCGTTCGCAGTGCAACTTAGGACAATCCATTACAAAGTGATACGTGTATTCTACACTGCCACTGTCACACATTTCACATATTCGAAAACGCCGTTCATGTGTTGTATCTCAGGTACGCTTTTATTGTACCTGTTCATGTGGCAACTTGGATGACATGACCACACGGCCCCAGCACCGGCATAAGCGATATTAGATACAATTCTAGAGAGCTATGATAGAAATGCTCTGACAACTCGTATATTGGTAATTGGTGAGCTATGTCGCTGTGACAACTCGTACACTGGGGATTGGTGAGCTGTATCGTCGTCAGATGAAAATGATGGCATTTAACACAAAAGACTAGTCTGTAAGGCCCGATGTCGACCAAGCATCAACTTCCCACAATGCCAACATATATCAAAGACCAAACGGTCTGTACAGGGAGCAGGCCTCGGGGACGAAACTTCCACCAGCAGAATCTCGCCATATACAGCTATACTCAACGGAATGCTGACAACGCAGCATTCAAGTATCATTAACCCTATCTGGCCTGGGCGATTTGGGGTGTACCGCAGCCTGGGGGGGGGGAGGCGGAAAGTGCCTCCCGCCTATAAATTTTCGCTATCACTAAGGCTAGAGGGCTGAAACTTACCACACTATATCTTTGGGTCAAGCTCTACAAGAAAATGTAAAAAAATCCAAGATGGCCGCCATGATGAAGTCATTTTTACGTCAATTTGAAAAAGAGCATTTTTGGACGAATTTTCGGTCAAAATTTTGGATATTTTTTTTTTTTTTTTTTTTCTTCGCAATAACTGCGTGATAAATTAGTAAATAAAATAATCTGATATGAAATAAAATAAGTTTTACCCACTTTTCCGTACAGAAAAGCAATTTTTTTGAAGAAATATGACGAAAACATAACTTTTTCTGCTACCCACATGGCCGCCATTTTGAATTTACCCATGATCTTCTGCTTGTGAGGTTATGCAAATACGCTCGAAATGACCCCAATATGATAAACTAAAACGTCACGAACTTTCAGCTCTCCATTTTTTGGCGTTCCTGAGATATCACAGAAAGTTTGGTAGGGGGCATTTTGCCCCCCCCCCCCTCTCCCCCAGGCCTGGTAGTGTTAATGGGGGAAGGGAGGGAGGGGGAACAAATCAGGGGGTGTTTTTTGGTGATGCTAAGACATATGGTTTCAGTAAAATGCATATATCGCGTTGAATCAACATGCTGAATTTTTACGTAATTTTTGAAGAAATTTGGCGAAAACATAACTTTTCTGGTACCCCCAAATGGCCGCCATTTTGAATTTTCCCATGATTCTATGCTCGGGGGGTCATGCAAATGGGCTCAAGTTGACCCAATATGATAATCTAAAAAATCACGGAGTTTCAGCTCTCAATTTTTTGTCGTTCCGGAGAGCCAACATGGGGGGGGGGGGCGGAAAGTGCCTCCCCCCAGGTCAGGTAGGGTCCAACTGTATGAACGCAACCCACAAATGTTCTAAACCCCAAATACAGTGTCCAAAGCAGCTCCCAACTGAATGCTGGGAACGCAGACTTCAAGTGTGAGAAAATTATGAAGGTAACCCCAAAATCTTAATCAATTGCTGGGAACAAGCTATTCTGCCCGAACGTTTCCTTAAAATGCTAGTGTCAATAAGAAATAAAAGTTGTGCGAACGTAGTCCCTTAGTTCCTATACCCAGGGGGGCCAAGACCTCAATTTGATGAAAAACTCAAAAGCCGTGCTGTAAAAGATTGCTGACCATGAATGGTTTCTATACATACGTAGTAACAAAACGAATGTGGACAACCCTGTCAACTAGCTACTGGGAAGCGTTTAATGGCTCAGAAGGTGATGACGTCAGAATTAGTCCATTTGGTTTTATTTCGCCACCCCTCCAGCAGAAGTGGCACCAGAACACTAAAACAAAACAAACTAAATTGATAAAACTTTCTGGCCTAATTGCTTATTCCAGTTTGGTAATGTTTATCCCGTTAATAGCGATTCAAAAAAACGTTATTAAATCCAAGATGGCGTCCATGCTGTGTCATCGTTTGTCATTCACTTAGGTTCACTTTTCTATCCCCTTCGAAAGATAATTTATATAAGCATATACGGTAACAAACGACACAATCATACAGCTACTATGAAGTTTTTAATTTGCTCTAATAGTTATGATGTCACACAAAATCTAGAGATATATTTTTTAATGTTTCTCTCCTCAAGCGCCTTTCTAACATTTGATTCCACAGATGCGTACTTTAAATTCATATACTCTTACGCCAAATTATGATGAGTAGCACAAAGACTAATCTAAAGATACTTCGTGCAGTAGAGCATAATTATAGCTAATATTCATTGAGCACAGGACCAAGATCATGAGAATAAAGGATTGAGCCAAGTCGATAATGACATGTTGCGACGTATCGTTATCTGATGTTTTCTTGTGTGTTTCTTGGTGATAAACTTTGCCTTGAATTGAATAAATAACCTGGTGAACTTGAGTGACAGATAGGCTCACATTATTGCCAATTTAAACCATTATGTAACCACTATGCTGTCTGTCGTGGATTATTCAAATATATTCAAAATGATATATTTTTATCATTTAGAAAGTGATCGTATAACAGTATTTTCGTTTTTTTGGGGATTACACTATCTTAGAATAGCACAAATACTAGTGCTGAAAAACTGGTCAAGTCCCAGTCGGGATTCGAACCAGCGACACCAGAGTCAGGCACCTAATCGCCAGCACCGTATTTCGGCGATCTAAACCACTCGGCCAACGGGCATCCCACACAAATAGGAGGTAGCAGACCGGTAGTCTGGTGATCGTAATGACACAGCTCCCACGCTTTCAAGACTACCGGTCTGCTACCTCCTATTTTTGTGGGAGGCCCGTTGGCCGAGTGGTTTAGATCGCCGAAATACAGTGCTGGCGATTAGGTGCCTGACTCTGGTGTCGCTGGTTCGAATCCCGCACGGGACTCGACCAGTTTATTTAGCACTAGAATGTGTGCTATTCTAAGATAGTGTAATCCCAAAATAACGAAAATACTGTTATACGATCACTTTCTAAATGATAAAAAACATATCTATTCAGCTGTGGGAGCTGTGTCATTACGTTCATCGGAGGGGTATTGTATGTTCGCTTTCAAGACTACCGGTCTGCTACCTCCTATTTTTGTGGAAGGGCCGTTGGCCGAGTGGTTTAGATCGCCGACATACAGTGCTGGCGATTAGGTGCCTGACTCTGATGTCGCTGGTTCGAATCCCACACGGGACTCGACCAGATTTTCAGCACTAGAATTTGTGCTATTCTAAGATAGTGCAATCTCAAAATAACGAAAATACTGTTATTCAAGATGAGGCTAAGATGATGAGATATGATGTGAAACCTCAGCTCTGACAAATATATGCTTCGGGCTATAAATGTTTACTTGAATCAGACGAATAACATTTTACCAACACGAGCTTTGGGGGACATGTGTCAGCCATCTCGATTGTCTCAATAATTTATTTCATTTAGGTTTATGCAATAGACTCAAACAAGGCCTATTAATAGATAGATGAATTTAAGGTGAAAAAGCTTGGCAATTTTACTGTCAGCTAAATGCCTTGAACATGAAAAACATGAGCAACATGAAAATCTGAGTCCCATATGAAGCAACATGGTCGCCATTTTCAATTTAACAATTATTACTCAACCGAAGATGACACAATCGAATCAAAATGAGTAGAATGTTTTACGCTATGATGTGAATCTGTTCAGTTTAGAACAGTGTGTAGTCTGACTTGAAAATAATACAATAACGAGCAAAATGAAAACAAAAACACGATTGGACTACTTATGGCCACCATTTCGAATGAGACTGTCGTAACGGAAGACTAAGGAAATACATTGAAAATGGGTGCAAATGTGGCAGGCTATGATGAGAGACCCCTCAGTTCTAACAATCCACAAAATGCGCTAAGAAGAATGCTTCACATTATGCGAGCAATGTGAAAAAGCAGGATTTAAAGATGACCGCTCATGACCGTCATTTTGAATGTAACCATCATATCTTAATCTTAGGGAAATGCAAATAGATTCAAAACTGACGCAAGGTATTGGTCTATGGTAAGAGGTCCATCGCTTTTGATACATTTGAACACTATTCTAAGAATAATTCATTGAAGTATACGAGTAATATGAAAAAGACTGATTTTCAGAGGACTCTACATGATCGCTATTTTGAATTTGAGCATCATATCTTAATCTTAGGGAAATGCAAATAGATTCAGAACTGACGAAAGGTATTAGGTTATGATAAGAGGTCAATCGGCTTTGATAAATTTGAAAGATGAGCTAAGAATAATTCATTAAAGTGTACTAGTATCATAAAAACGCCCGATTTTCTGATGACTCCACAAGACGGCCATCTTGAATTTGACCATGATATCTTAATGTTAGGGACATGCAAATAGATTCAAAACTGACGCAAGGTATTGGGCTATGATAAAAGGTCCATCGGTTTTGATAAATTTGAACAGTGAGCTAAGAACAACTCATTGAAATATACGAGTAACATGGAAAAGCCTGTGTTTAAGACGAATCTACATGATCGCCATTTTGAATTTAACCATCATATTTTAATCTCGGGGAAATGCAAATTGATTCAAAGTTGACTTACATGTAAGATGTTGGTATATGATTATAGATCCATCGGGTTTGAAAATTTGAACAATTAATAATAATAATGCTTTGAATTATATAAGCAGACTGAAAAAGCGTGATCTTTTAGGTTGACCCTATATGGGCGCCATTTTGAATTTAATCATATTATTTTAACCTGAAACTATGCAAATAGATTCAAGATGGGAGTAAAGTGATAGGCTAAGATGTGGACCTGTTCAGATTAAAACAAGCACGTTGAGCTAAAAATTATCTCTCGACTAATAAAATAAAAAGGACAAGGGCTTGGGTTTCTTCTGGTGAACTGACCAAACTCGCCACGGCCACATTCATTTGACCTAGCCTCTACCTCTATTCCATCAATATTCCACAGGTGTCGGATGTCGAACAAACATGAAATGAGCTGTATGAAAATGGATAGTCTTAAAAAAATTCCCGATGTGTGTGAGGGGGAGAGGGAGGTTTCGACTGTTGGCTCATTATTTCTAACGCTTTCGTTTTACCCTATTTTCTATTGAAACCATCCTTATTATTAGCGATTTTGCTTGGAATAATATGTATTCCTGAATACCTTAATATATAGTACATTAGTAGTTTTGCAGTATGTTCAGGCCTTAGGAGTAACTGGTATGTTTATATGATGATTTTGATAACCAGTAGCAAAAATATCTAAATTTTAAGATTTACCCTCACATGGGTATAACTCACATTTCTTCCAGAAATCTTCAAACTAGGGCACTCAAATTTTCGAAAATGTATTACTGTGCCATGGTTGGACATCTCAGGAAGTTAATAAACTTTGGCTCAGTAATATAGCCTATAAAAAAATCAGAAGGTGAGGAAATTTGAAATTTGCAACCGACATTTGAAAACGACCCCCTAATGACATCACCCCATTAAGATTAAATCGAATATTTAAAATCAATATATTCACTGATCAGTGGTGATTATATTGATGCCTCACAATAAACATCCAAGTACACAACAAGGAAATTTTTGCTGTTTGCATAACCCTCCCCACCATCTTCTGTAGATTCAGTATTTTATCAGGGATAGTTCTATTATAGCCAATAACAAATTTCCAGTAGCCAGTCGACGGGATTGTCCATGTACAAAGTGTTTTCTGTGTATCTATAGAATATGTTTATACCCAACAACCTTTTACAGCGGGACTTTTGAGTTTTAACCCTGTGGTCCCCTGGGTACTACGTGTTTTCACTGGTGACCAGTTTGTTATATTTTTGTCTTCTTCATTTTTTGTATCAGTTGTATTGATATGTTACCAGCTAGTGATTACTCACTGGCTGCATGTTGCTCTCACTCGACTGTCAGTCAGCTCGGTGCTATGACTGTTCGAGTTTACATAAACAAAGCTACTATTTGTCTGGCTAGACCCCCTAGTCATGAATTAAGCGGAGTTAGGCTCAAGTCGACAGATATCCTGCACTCTACGTACATACTGTCAGTTCACGATATTTATCATAGAATTTGAGAAACTTTGGTGCTTTTGTCTTGTTTAGCAAGATTCTGCAATAATGTTCTGTGGGATTGATTCAGATCGTCAAAATCTGCTCATGATCTAGCAAATGCTACCAAGCGAGATATTTATTCGCCGTGTGCAGGTCCTTCTAGAATATTGCTATACAGAAATAGGTAAATAATTTATGTCGAAATTGTAATCGTCCCTCTTGTCAAAGAGTTGACGTGAGATAAAACCCTGATAATTCTTGTAAATGTATAGGTCCAGATATGATGTTCCATATAATATATAAGCTCTCGCTGGTTCCGTTCAACTTTAAGGAAGCGGGGTATATATCCTTCACTAATATAGGGATTATCTAGTGTAGGAGATCGTCTATATGGCGTTTGGTGAATGAGAAGGGACAGGCTTTTGGAAGGTTATACGACGGCACAACAATCGATATGGACGATCAATCTGTTTATACATGTCCCCATACTGAGATTATGTGCCCTAAGTGATCGTAAATGGTAATTAGAATCGCATCTGCTGTTCATATTCGATTACCCGTCTATACCTTTACGAGGACAATTGAATGTTTAAATGGTTCTAACGAACATAAGTTTCACGGTATATCTCTTGATATATCGAATGTGAAATTAAAAAGCTTTCACAATATGACGTGAGTTTCATGAGGGAGTAATTGTCTGTGGAAAATGTGATGAGGAATCGGGTCTCGTAGGTGCACCTGAGGCCGATCAAGTTCCACTAGAGAACCCATGTCGTTTTCGCTCCGTAGGCGTTCTGATCGCCTATGTTTAGTGGAAGCAAAACTACGTCATTAGGTTTCAGTCACGATACCAGTAGAATTCTATAACCAGTTTCTTCGTTAGTTATCCATAGCGAAAAATCATTGGATTCTGAAACAAATACAGCTACATTCCTTAAGTAGTGAATACATTTGCGACTCGACGATATAGACTTGTAGTCTGAATAAGAACTTGCATTCTATTAACATTTGCACTGGTTTTGGACTGTTTCATCTATCTGACGGTCACATATTTCATATATTTCACGAGTACAATAAAAGCGTAGCTGAGATATAAATCCTCACAGGAATCATTTGGTTTTTCTGATGTTTTCAGATATGGAGTCAGAATATTGACCTGTGTCGACAAGACGTCCAGAATTATTTATTCTGAAACGTTTATAAGCTCAAGCTGCATTTATGTGATATTAAAATTGTGCTTGCCGTTTCGTGTTCGAAAGTTTTCTCTCTAAATTTGGATACATGTTCAGGTATCAGACAATTACAAGCGTCTGGTCCGTCATTCATAATTCAGCCGTCGTCCATTAGAGAATATCCGCGTCCATAATCCAAAGACCTATTCCGTATTCCATATACCAGTATTAGCACTAAATTCAAAAAGACAATCCTACATGTAGTATACATAAACATAGGCTAGTTTCAGAATTTCCAGATACTGGAGTCCAAAATCGTCAATGTGCGCTGGGCTTAAGGACCTTCCTCACACTACGAACTTTATGTCAACAGTTTACATAAATGTACCTCGGGAAGATACAAATTCATTTCGAAAAGAATATTATCAGGTCATAGCGTAACGCCAGCATCGAGACGTTGTTTTATATTTTCTGAAAAAGGAGAAAATTTCTATAAGTCTGCTTTGGTACGGTTCAAAGTGAACTCCGTTCTATGTACATTTCTCCAAGGAATTATTCGGTAATGGAAGCCTATGGCAAAATATTCCCTTCCAATAACCGAGAACATCTGATTTGTTTAGATGTTTCAGACGTCAGATTGTTTTAATAATTCCAGAATATATATTTTTCAATTATGAAGTAAAAATGGAGACCACCGAACAGATTTGGCTTCTAAATCGTCCGAAACGGTCTTCATCTAAAACTGGGGGGATTTTAATTCAGGAACGAAAAGTTAATTCTTCACTTTTCCATCACAACGTCAGTGTAAGAGGGATGCAGAGAGACTACCTGTTGCGTTGTCATTTGGCATACGCGCTATAAACACATGCTTGACATTATGTGCCTTAGTCTGGTTCCCTATCAACTATTCTAACGTAGGGTACCTATCACATACTTGGTAAAGCGAAGTTTACCATATGTCCAGGAATTATTGGTAATGTTGCCATGTTTCAGCTCGCGATTTTCTATCGAAATACTCCGCGGAGAATAGCAAAAACATCAAAATATTGACGTCACAGCCTACAGCGACGACTTCTTTGTTCCTCTGACGTCAGACGTGACACAAGCGGCGTTTTATGTGGAAGAGGGTACTTTTGTCGAAGTCATGATTCTCCTGTACTGTGGAATGTAATTGAAAACATATTGCATATATATCATTGCCTGATTTATTAAGGATTCAACAAGAATCAGGAGGTATTTGCTAGAACCACCTTCCTTTGTACAACTAATTTCCAGAAGTGGCCAGAACATGTACTGTCTCCTCTTTGGCTGAAGACACAAATTACCCATTCCACCGCTTCATATTTGCAGTGCCGGAGCAGGCCACCAGACCATATGTGCTTAGGCGAGGGCGAGGAACGTTCTTAAAACTGTACCTCACCCTTCGAAACTAACGACAGAATTTTGCCAAATATGACATGAATGCACCTCTGGAACATACAAATTCGTTCTCAGTAAAACTACTAGGTAATCGAACTCAATTCCGAGATCGATATATATACAAGCGTGTCAATACCTCGGCAAGGGTGAGCAACGCCACTATGGTGGATCACGGATGTTTCTTTAAATTTCTGATGTTGAACATGAAAAATACATGACAAATACTGTTATATATTTGTCTTCTTTTGGGATAAACATCCATAAATAGTAAAATTACCTGAATTATAAAATAAAATATCTGTTTTCTTGGGGATTTGTCCCTAATGTTCTATTACATCACTACCAGAAAACAAATCACCAAAGAAACATTTCTTGGATAAAATTGCACATGGAAACAGTTCATTTCCGGGGGAAATATCCCGTATTTCCGGCAAAAATATCAATTATTCTTAATGGTACATGTAGATTAAACAGTAGTGGTGTAACAATGGAGTAGCATCCATCGTTACAAGATAATTGTTTAATCTACCATTTACAATACTTGTGCTTACATGATAAGGTCTATTGTTGTCACCCTAGCCTATTGTAAACTGTAATCACCCATAAGGGGCAGAAGACTGGAGGTTATACCAAACAATCATAATCGGCTTTAATTATAATAATATTTTTATTTATAATATTGAGTTAATTATTAATTTATTTATTTATGTACCTAATTAATTATTGCTATTGACCATGTGTGACTTAGATCACGAAAGTGCCTGACTGCGGCAAAGAATAACACAAAAAACCCCACGAAACTACAAACTATTCTATTCTTTGTAATACAGGCACAGCACTCTGAAGACCACAGACGGGCAAGACCAGACCTGAAACAGAACACGGAATACGAGAACAATTATTAAACAGCGCCACGAGTAACAACTCCCCACAAAGACGTCCTGAACTGACAAAATGAACTATCCACAAGTCCAGACGCGCCACGACTGAGACGACTAACTGTTCAATGCAAAATACGATCCTTTGACTTTCAAGCAATATAGGACGCAGCCTGCCATCCTGTACTCCGTTAAGCAATCTAAGCAATGCTACAGGTACAGATTTCTGGAAGAACCCGCCTATGGTTCTCCCATATTTTTCTGGACGGCTTTGTGTGTATGAAGGGGTACAAAGACAAAGGAATCACCCACGCGACTACAATATATAATGAACACAGTATGTTTATCAATAACCAAAGCAAAAAAACTGACCGACGAACTTGTACATAGTCAATTCTTCTCTTCTATTTATATCTCATTCCGGACTCTCCTTGTTATTTATCTATTTATTTATTTACTTATTATTCGTTGATTTATCTTTTTTTATTTTAAAATATGGCGCTTGTAAACATCACAAATGAAATGAGAAATGTAACGTGGAATTAAAATAAAACATTGAGAAAACATTGTAAAGAAAAATGTAAATGAAAACTACCCAGTTTTGTCACGTTTTCTCATTCATTTACACCTCGGGTATTCAAAGTAAATAGATAAGGGTAGTAATCGGACACATATTTTTGCTCTGCGATCCGCCTTGAGGCAGTAGATCACGTTCGAGCTTTCAAGCTGGTAATTAGCTTAAATATTCAGTAATGGTACATGTAGACATTTCATGTAAAAATGTGGGGGTCACCATGGTTATTCATGATGTGTAGAGATGACCAGTGAATGGCTATATAACACTGAATTAATAGGGAAATTATAGCACTATTTTAAAGTCAAAGTTTATTTAAATTACCATATAATGTGAAATTTATACACTCCTAATGAAATGCGAAATAGAAAGGGGGGGGGTCACCATACTTTTTGGAAATAGTAGCTGTATAGCTGATAAATGCTACCTTAAATTCAGTGACGGGGTGAGGAATTGGGATGGGGATAGAAATGATTCTTCGGGTTCATCTCTAAGGCATTACAAAGTTGCCTTTTGGCTAGCAGTCTGACAGGCCCTAATTTTGGTTAAAACTATTTCATTTAGGGGCGAGTGGTAATACGAATAAATGGTTCTGTTTTGCTAGATATTGAACTTTTGTTGACTTCGACGGTATTTTATTAAAGGTGTCAGGATACTAATAATAGAATATTCAGTTTGTTTCGAAAGATTTAAAAAATCTCCATGTAACGGTTTCATCGTCAACGTGATCTACTTCCTGAACCAATTCCTGCCAATTGATATCTATACATCTGTAAATGTTTCATGTATGCAAGCTAATTGATGCATTATTAGAGACTGGCATGGAAATTGCTTGCAGGCTGTAACTTTATATAACATAGAGCATATTAAGTAGTGTCGCGAGCGTCAAACCAAGAAGGCATTTGTCACGTAATCAGTATACTGTGACCGGGAGCATTCGCATGAAAGTGGGTTGATGGAGCTTGCAAAAGTCACATGTCAGAACGCTTGACTGAGTACCGGCAGGCTAATATGCATGTCGGTTGTGTACCGTCAGTTCCAAGACGCCCATTTGAATTGGCGGTGTGTTGTCCCCTCTGGCACTGTAAAGAGGAAACATTCATCGTCTACAAACATTGTTCTTTGTCAGTATGAATGCGCTATACTGGAAATACAGGTTTTCGAAAGGTCAATATTATTGAGAATGATTTATCGCTTTAATTTTCTTACTATCAGTTTCATGAAAACATATGTGATATACAGGTACAAAAACGACGATAGAGAAATTAGATTTGGGGAGCATGTCAAAATTTGGACCCTGGAACGCGGTCCATTTTCACGCATGCCCGGTCTGATTGGGAGTGCAGCTAGATTTTATTATCAGCGCGGTCGAAGGTTCACGTCGGACCGTTCCGAAACTTTCTTTCGATAGATATTTGAATAAAGTTGTTCGTCGATCACTTTAGACCTGTCCAGTTCATTTGCACGGGACGGTCCATATAGACCGGTCGTTTTTGGACTTGGGGCGGTTCAACGCTGAGAGAGATGGACCGTGTACACGGTCTGTTTTTTCCACGCGGAAATGCTAAGAGAACGGTCCAAAATTTGACATGCTTCCTTAACGCATTCAGCAATATTTCAGCTATATAACGAGGCAAAATGCTCCCCCCCCCCTCGCCCAAACTTCCTGCGCTATCTTGGGAACGACAAAAAATGGAGAGCTGGCACTCCAGGACTTTATAGTTTATCATATTATGGTCATTTGGAGCCTATTTGCATACCCCCTGTGCGGAGGATCATGGGTAAATTCAAGACGGCGGTCACGTGGGGTACCAGAAAAGTGAGATTTTCGTCAATTTTCTTCAAAATTTCTGCTTTTCTGCGATGAAAAGTCGGCAAAAACTATTTTATTTCACATCACATTAAAATTTACTAACCTATCTTGCAATTTTTGTGGAGAAATTGCATAAATAATAAAAATCGAAAAATCTGACCTGAAAATCGACCAGAAAATGTCGCTTTTGAAAATGGGGAGACTGGGACGTCATCAAAGCGCCCATCTTGGATTTTTTCACATTATCTTTTAGAGTTCGACCCGAGGGTATAGTGTGGTAAGTTCCAGCCCTCTAGCTCAAGAGGTAAAAAAAAAACAATTAGGGACGGGGGAGGGGCATTTCCCCCTCCCTCAGGCCTGGACAGGTCCCAAAAAGTCCAGGCCAGACAGGGTTAATATCAAAAGTTTTTTCCAGTTTGAATTGGTTCAAATTACTGGTAGAATAGGTACCAAATCCGACATTCAATATACAGACGTCGTCCACAAAAGAAATTCCAATAATCGACATACCTTTATCGTACGACAATAGTATAAATTCGAAATATGCAAAAAAAAACCACAACATTGTTCCCTATAAAAGAGAAGCGATCAACAGTTTTCAATGAAGACGGCAAGACTGGATCCACACGTCTTTATATGAAAATAAGCAAGTTGTATATACAAGGGAGTAGGATTTTCCATCATTGCTAATATTTGTAAAATAGCCTACAGTTTAAGTTGACATGGATACAATGATCGTGAAAAAACGTCTAAAAGGTTAATGACGGGGCTTATTTGGTCTAATGTGCAGTTTGGTGCCAGCAATTTCATTCCAGGTTGTAGACGCGATACTGTCGGTTGGTCAGCTTATTGACTTATATTAAGATGACCTTTGGAATGCTATTTCTGTTTATTCCCCAAAGCTTTTGTTTAAATGTGGTCAGTGTGCCTGTTTCCAAGTGTTGCAAATAATGATCAATTTCGATACAATAGACTTGTCCATAACGTGTTATAGTATGAATTTATGGTGCATGGTTTTCATGATACAACGCTGACAATGGTTTACCGCGAACGAACTTACATTAACAAACAGGAAGGTCCATGTGGAGGTGAAAGCCATCTGAGAACAGACGTATTTGTTTTCATCCATGTCCTAATGGTCATTTCGTTTTAACAAAAATGATAGTTTTGGATGCAAACATCCAGGATTGTAGTAAAGTCTGTGTGTGGTTGGGCTCGTGAGATGTAGCGGCGCGTTAACTGAAAGTGACACCAAACATCCGGGGTCGGACTAGAATCTATCTATACAACGTAAGGGCGCACTCAATGGTAACACAGCTTCACTCAACAAAATATCTAAAGACCGTACTCGACTACACGTCTACCACGGCTTTTAGGGATCTTTATCCATCCTAATTCTATCAAAATGTTCGTCTGTCAGATATTACAAGAGTGCCACTCTCTATACCACAATCCCTCATCAGGGCCTTATTGACCGTCTAATTTCATTAATAGTATCTGTGTTCAAGAAAACTGATCGTAGATATATTAATGTCGGAAGCCATAAAGCATTCTTTAGCTCTACTACATACAAGAGATATCATTCATGGGATGTTTCTTTGTTTATAGAGTTGCTTGAATTTCTCATTAAAAATATCTATGTGAAATTTGGCAACACAATATATCAACAGCATATAGGTATTCCAATGGGTACTAATTGTGCACCCCTATTGGTTGACCTATATCTGTTCTCTTATGAATATGACTATATGCAGGCGCTTTCAAAAACCGATCCATTCAAAGCCCGTTCCTTCTCATTCACCAAACGCTATATAGACGATCTTCTCGCTGTGGATAATCGCTATATAAATGACGCAGTGAAGGATATATATCCACCTTCACTGGATTTGAAGGAAACTACATATAACCCTACAGGCACATCGTATTTAGACCTATATCTCTATAAAAATGAAGCGGGCCTTCTCTCTCGTGGACTGTATGACAAAAGAGATGATTACAATTTCGACATCGTAAACTATCCCTTTCTGGACAGTAATATTCCAGTGGGACCTGCATATGGCGTATACATATCACGCCTAGTAGCATTTGCTAGATCCTGTGTTAAATGTGACGATTTTACAGGATACAGAACATTGTTGCAGAAACTTATAAAACAGGGCTACACCACCAAGCACCTCCACTCAAAGTTTCTCAAATTTGGCGATACATATCGCATGCTGATAGCAAAATACGAGCGTAGCGTGCAAGATCTATGGCGTTAAGTTTCGTAACTTGTGTCTAATTCCGCTTAACCCGGGGCTAGGGGCCGTATGAACCCATGTACTTCAAGATCCTCATGGTACTTAGATGAACAGTCACAATCAAAGCGTGACTGAGATACATCATTCTTTAGATGACGACTTTACAACGAATATTATGGATTAAGAATACTGATCAGCGATACGGATTTGATATTTTAGGAACATCATGATGTCTTGCCGGCATCATAGATCCTTTGTTAAATGTGACGATTTTACAGAATACAGAACATTGTTGCAGAAACTTATAAAACAGGGCTATACACCACCAAGCACCTCCACTCAAAGTTTCTCAAATTTGGCGATACATATCTCATGCTGATAGCAAAATACGAGCGTAGCGTGTAAGATTTATGGCGTTACGTTTCGTAATTTGTGTCTAATTCCGCTTAACCCGGGGCTAGGGGCCGTATGAACCCATGTACTTCAAGATCCCCATGGTACTCAGATGAACAGTCACAATCAAAGCGTGACTGAGATACATCATTCTTTAGATGACGACTTTACAACGAATATTATGGATTAAGAATACTGATCAGCGATACGGATTTGATATTTTTGGAACATCATGATGTCTTGCCGGCATCATTGAAAACTGTTGACCGCTTCCCTCTTGCAGGAAACAAGCCTATGTTTATGTATACTATGGTTGTCTTTTTGAATTTGGTGCTAAAACTGGAATATGGAATAGGTCTTTGGATTATGAACGCGGATATTCTCTAATGGACGACGGCTGAATTATGAATGACGGACCAGACGCTTGTAATTCTAGTGTTTTAGGTCAAAATATCTATTTGCACCTCATGTCAATGTGTTAATCTTGTGTTATATATGCATGCAGATAAATACAATGTTGATCATCCGCGCAACGCCGTGTGTATACTCCAATAACAATCCCAAATATCAGTGCTGTTATTTATTAAGAGTATAAGTTTCCTACTTCCAAGTCTGATTATGTGTTATAACAGATATATATATATTATCACCAACAATACGGTTTCGAGTTGAACAGGTATACTTTTCAACAATACGAATTTGGACAAGACTATTTGTGATAAATAAGCAGATATTGATATTTGCAAATGTCAAAAGTTAGTAGATAATGCCAAGTTACTTTCAAAAGAGGACGTAGTTGTTCCATCTGATTAGGGTACTTTTACCCTTTTTACCCCACGATATGTTTGGTACTTTCATGACGGTTTCGTTGCAAATATGGCTGACGTTTGAAACTAGAAAAAAAGTTAAGTAACTTTTATGGAAAATGGTATAAAGCTTTCTCAATTTGAATGCATGTCCTGCCCTAATTGATCTTGTATTTTCATCAGGAAATTTTTCAAGAAGTTCAAATGTCTAATTCCATTGATACCAAGTAGAACATATCCCCAACACAACAACTGAAGAACATCTACATTATTTACATTCCAAATCAATCATGCAAAAGCATCTGGTGTCGTTTAGCGAGAATTTGGCCCCAATGCGGTTCTATTTAAGGGTCAATATTGATTATGACGTATGAAATACATTTTTAGGTTAAATAAATGCATATGCTCTCATTAATTATGAGGTGCGGAGTATTCGAGTTCTTGAATAACAGCACATTGAAGTAGTCTATTTGTACTAAATTGCCAATTTGTTTGTGGAAACAGCATCTTTCTTAGTTCTATAAACGGGCGAAAATAGTCCAGTACAAAATAATCTTTCTACTGATACGACCAAACCTTCGAAATAAAAGGTTAGTTTGCTTCTAGACTGCATATTCGTATACAGAGGGAACAAGAGCGTGGTTTTCACCTGTTTCAACGTGCTGTTATTCCTGAACACTAACACCCATCACGCCATAATTACCCTGGTTATATACCGTAAAATAATGTACTTTAAATGATTTTTTAATACGTAGGTTCTAATTTTGGGGTTGTAACCAAACCTCGGGGGCCGAATCCTAGCTTACAACCGCGTCGGGTCCTGTCAAATTCCCATGACGAAAGCTAGTTTCAATCAGTAACTGGAGAAAATATTAACATTAAATCAAGTAGTATAGCTAAAGCGATAAACCAATTAGATGGCAAGTACATGTATGTTGAAACTACTGTATAGTCCTGAGTGAGTGAAAAAATAATTTAGATTCGTTCATAATAAAAACAAAGCTTACATGGTATTATTGTTTTTTTTTTACCAGAGTTATTTGCAAAAGGTGTATTGTTAACTATCTCGCAAGCTGCAGCTATGAACAGTTATGCGCATGCATAGGTATTGAAACGGGAACGGCCTCTTTATATTTCAGCTGGGATGCCGGCCAATATCGATGCCACCACATATCTAGAGGTTGCTGACCGAATGCTGTTATGAATTTCGAGACTTTTCTATACTTACATACTTGATGAAAGAAGAGATCATCTCATCTCTAGCGTAAATTTGATCATTCACCTGGGGCCACAAGATATCGCATACTGTCAATATCTGGTGAACTATCTATTCTTCTGAAATCATGCATGCCGTGCTCACTGCATCCAACGAAGTATTAAAGGTCCGTTTTAAATTACTAGCGGTATTGGTTGGGGAAGATTATCAGGTGTACAGTCTGTAGTAATATGGGTCGTTCATACTAAGGAACATCGGTGAACAATATAATGCGCTATTTACGGTGTACCAATGCCGTGGATGTTACCAAATTCGAAGGTACTCCGTACATCTCTCGAGGCAAGCTTATTAAGTTCCGCGAATGGGTCGCTAATCATGGAATGATTCATGTGTAATGCGGATATTGAAAATCCCGACAAGTGAGGAACTTGACTAGGTTGGGCAGCCGACTGTACTTGTCATTGAAACGTTGAAATTATGTACACATACAAGCATCTAGTCCGTCATTCAATATTCAGCCGTCGTCCATTAAAAATTTCCGCGTCCATAATTCACAGACCTAATTCATATAAAAGCACTAGCACCAAATTAAAAGAATACTAGAGTGTAAAAATCCGTACACCCGGGTCTTTCCATGTCAGCGTCTGACCGATCACCTCACTGTGGTATACTGATCCATGTAGGACGGCGTGGCCATTCGGTATCTCTAATGGAAGGGCTCCCAGGGGATAAAAATTCCCGCTTCACGTGCGAAAACAGACATGGCGAATCTTCACTTCAAGACTTCAAAGCAGATGGTACGGTAAGGCGGGATTTTGGCCTATACGTGGTGCAGTTGAAATCGAAAAAATAAAATGTCCTATAAATAATTGTGTTTTAATATAACGGCAAGAGAAAATATATGTACACAATATGTGAAAGTTCTAGCTTGTTTGCGTTATGATTGTATTTATGACATGAAACTGAAATCCGCAGCATGTGCTATTTCGTGAGAAATGGGTCTAACTCGAGTCATTTAAATGCACATTTGGACAAGAAGGACCCCTTGGACCAAAACGCCATTTAACTTAGTGATGTGCGGTGGCATATCTCCACTGCTGAAAAATCTTTCTGGTCCAAGGGGTCCTTCGTGTCTAAATGTGTCTCTCTAAATGATTCTATTTAGACCCCGTTTTCACGAAATAGCAAATGCTGCGGACTTCAGCTTCATGTCATAACTACAATCATAATGCAAACGAGCTAAAACTTTGACATATTGTGTACGAATATTTTGTCTTGTCGTTACATTAAAACAACTTATTTTGATGACATTTTATTTTTTCGATTTTAATCGCACCACGTATAGGCCAAAATCCCGCCTTATCGTACCATCTCCTTTGAATTTTCTACTATTTCTGTCGTGAGATACCATAATATTGACCAGAATACCACCATAATCTGAGTACTCTACGCCTCGCACGTCGAGAATATACATATAATGAACATTAAGCGTTTTCCGGCTAAGAATTATGCATAACCGGTATAGAGCCAAGGTCGGCGAGTTGTGCGCTTTCGAAGACCATTTACACATAATATTATACATGTACACAACCTTTTGATATTTGATGAAAGGAAATCTTGCTGCATTACGTTCAATCAAACTTTTAGACACACATACCTTGTAAATGGTTATATTCAGCTTCAACATTGAACACTGACAAAGCCAGGCGTTCGTGTTGCGCGCCTACAGTACCCACGTAGGCAACGGGTTTTGTCAAAATAGAGACCGGTTTCGTAAATGGACGGACGCATATAGGCTGAATTGCCGAGGTAAAGTTTCAGAAAAATAGCCTTTTTACCCCTCAGCCCATAGGGCTGTGGGGTCTTGTCGTTGCCATGTACGTACGTCCGTCCGTCCTAGCGTCCGTCCGTCCGTCCGTCCGTCCGTCCGTCAACATGTTCTTGTCCGCTGAATATCTGCAGATCTATGAAGTCGGGCCCGACCAAACTTTGGTGAGAGCTTCCTGAATGTTGACTGATGAAATGATTAGATTTTCAGATGGCTATGATGATTTCATGATTTTTAATTATTTGTTTTTATTATTTATTGATGGCTCAGCTTTTGCACTGTTACCTGTGCCCATCAACATGTTCTTGTCCGCTGAATATCTGCAGATCTATGAAGTCAGGCCCGACCAAACTTTGGTGAGAGCTTCCTGAATGTTGACTAATGAAATGATTAGATTTTCAGATGGTTATGATGATTTCATGATTTTTAATTTTTTTTTTATTATCTATTGATGGCTTAGCTTTTGCACTGTTGTCTATGCCCATCGCGAACCCTTGGTTGCATGTTTCATTGTGAACTTTGAAGGTTCCCTGATACAAGAAAGCCTGGTCCATTCAAGATTCTCATTGAATGAAGGACAACATTTTTCATTAATTTTGCTATTAAATCATTCTATTCTACATCATATGTTTTATCCTAAAACTTTTGCATGAACCATATTTGTGTCCACACATTTAACTGGTACAACATTTTTGTCACCAAACATGTTACTGTACCTTGGAAATTATTTATAACAAGTGATTAGGAGAGCCCATTTTTAGCCTGACTCTGGGCAATGTTGAACCAGTTTGCATACCTGGAGCTTATGCTCCCCCCCCCCCAACAATAATGATACGGGTGGGCCTGCATGTGTCAATCAGTGTGTTTACTTGTTATCACACTTGTGCAATGCATAAATTGCCACTGATAAAGCTACACTTTCTTGCATGCTGTAATCCCAGCACACCACTCAAGTGAAACCAAACTCCCAGTTCCTTTTCATAATTCATTATTGAGGGTCCAATTTTTGTAAGTGATTTTCGGCGCAAATAGCCTGTGATCAATCACAAAACAGAAGTTTATTAACATGAAATTCAATGCCCAGCTATGCAATCGGATCGATATTGAGGATCCCGGAGGCTTTTTCTAGTATTTCCTTCAGAAATCCTTTCAAATTGAACAACAACAACACTTTCGTTTTTTGTTTCATTTGAGTTTTGGACGCCCATATGTTTTCCGAAACTAAATTGGCTCTAGATGCAGCCCTCATCTTATTATTTGACTAAAAAAAAACAGGCTGAGGGGTCCACGCACCTTTTAGGTGCTTGCCTGCAATTCATGTTAAAACTATTATGTCAATTTTAAAAAAAAGGCTTTCGAGATTATTAATTCGTTATTCAGTGTGTATGAGTTTCAGGGAGGGTCATAACTTTTCATACACCCTGGGAAAAACCTAAATAACGGAACTAGGCTAGTTTCCTGAGAGATGCGGTCAACATCATGGTATGAGGACACTGTCATATCTTGCCTCTTCATTTTATGGCTATGGGTACTTTGTTGTGATAACTTGTTCAACGAAAACAACCCTGGCGGTAAGGTACTTTTTAAGAACAACAATGCAGAAGTGTATTGTCGGTTATAAACGCGGCTGTTTAGCTTTCGTTTATTATTCGTTTATTAGTTATACATATGAGTCCATGTGACATATATGTGGGTTGGACTCCTGATTAGAGGTGTTCATATGAACAGACAAGAATCAAAGCTTACCTGCGAAATGCTATCATTCAAGGAAAAGAAGAGCTGTCGACAAAACAACATGTCTTACGTGCGTTATTGCTCAATGTTAACAAATCTCTCTTTTAGGGCACTGGTACTAACGCAACGATCTTGCGATAATTCACCCTGAACTTCTTCGTTGACGATCCTCGGAACTGACACCCAGTCATCCTTCTCTTAAACATTTTTTTCAGATAAGACAACATAATTCGTCAGCCTAACTGGGGGTATTTTGCCAACTTTGCAGTGAAGGTATCACAATATATTGTCTGATTTCATATCTACATGCAATTTAAATATTGAAAATGAAGGATGCCCAATAGCACCCTTTAGCATTTTTGTAAAACATGTTATAGCTGTAACCGATATTCTAGCAATTTTTGTTATCCTAGAGAACATAATTACGTGATACGAAATAAAATACTATGACCATTTTTTCGCTAAACGGGCAGAAATCTACAAGCAAAAATAGCCAAGATGCAATCTCTGATCGCCATCATGATGCTCCATCTTGAGGTTTTTGCGAATAGACTAAAAATGACCGCAACATGATGAGCTATAAAGACTTAAAAAAGATAAGATCTCAATGTTTCTTGGCTCCATATCACCTGGAAGACGATCATTAAAGGGGCATATTCCCACGACCTACCCTACGTCATGTTGCGGAATCTCAACTTCATATAATAATATTTTGTTTACCGTTATAGACCATGCATTTAGACACTAGATGCCAAATCACAAAAATCTAATAATGAGACCTCTAGCGCAACATTCACCTCTTTGGCTGCCAAACTAACATTCCAGATATATATCCTTACAGAATTCACTTTAGTATAAGTAATGTGGTCTCGAAATCTCGTGTTGTCCGTATAACGAAGACAATTCAAACTCAGATCCTGGACATATAACAAAGTAAATTTATCCCTTTTGTTTATCCCTTTAATAGTAACCCTAATTCGTCTAAGAAGTCGATTAGAAGTAGTGATGATTACATCTATTTCTATCATGCTGGTTGCGAAGGAAGCTGCGCTCTGGCCAGATTAATCAGTGATCGTGTTCTCATGTAATTGAGTCATTCGTATACAAGATGCTCTCGGTTGGAATGTCAATGAAAGACATGCTGTGGCTGTTTGGATTTCTCCTGTGAGTTATAGAGTATTGGTCTATTCTAAGTACGCGTCTTTATTGACTGATTTCGTGATCAGACTGCAAAATTGATCAACAAATCCCATTATTCTTATTTTATGTAAGTGAGGAGAGATTAGGTATAGGAGAAGACGCAATAAATATATCCTAAGGCCGTCAGTGATATGTAATTAACTATTACAGAGCCCGTTCATTTGGTGCATAAAACAGTTAAATTAATTACGTTTAAGAAATAAAGAAATCTAATGTTATTCTGCAACTTTTCGCTCATTTATATTCCAATCATATGCCTGCTGGGTTTTGGTGTTGATGTAACGAAAATAAGACATTTTGGTTATAATGGAGAAAATCTTTATGGACGATGGCTGGAAAACTAATGTCGTTTTGTATATAACGCTTGTACAACGCAGATTGTCTTTGTGGAGAACGGTCCCCATTGGTCCCCAATCAAAAATCTGCACGGTCACAAACACCTTTTGCCGCCCTCTTGTTAGTTATGTGGATGTTTGAATATCCGGATGCATTAAGTATAAGTGATATTTACCCATGCTGGTGTTCACGTGTTTACATTGAGTTCCGTATAGTCTGAAACGTACGAAATATTCGCCTCACAGATCCGAACTTGGAGAGACTTGAGCTATGAGGAATGTAAGCATTTAATCCGATTACCTCCTTTGTACGTAAAACCTCATTGTCATAGTAATTTCGATCTCAGTCAACGAAACAATGTGTTTGACATGTTAATTTATTACATTAAACCCATCAGGCCTAGAGAGTCATTTGGCTCCCTCTACCAAACTTGCAACCCTATCTCTGGAACGACAAAAAATGACAGTGGAGAGTGATTTTTTTGTCATATTGGAGTCATTTTAAGTCTATTTGCATAACAACGTGAGCAGAGGATCATTGGTAAATTCAAGATGGCGACCATGTCGGGTACCTATAAAGTGATGTTTTCCTCATCTTTCTTCAAAATTCCTGCTTTTCTGCGAGGGAAAGTGGTATAATCCGTCTCATTCCAAATCAGGTTATTATTTACTAATTTATCATGCAGAAATCGTTTAAAGAGTGGAAAATTCTGACCAAAAAAATCAAAGCGGCCTACTTGGATTTTTTGCATTTTCGGCACAGCTTGACCCAATGGTATAGTGTGGTAAGTTTCAGCGTTCTAGCTCAAGGGGTAAGAAAAATAATGGTATAGTGTGGTAAGTTTCAGCCTTCTAGCTCAAGGGGTAAGAAAAATAATTACGGGACGAAATGGCCCCTCTCCAGGCCATGACAGGTTCCAAAAGTCCCAGGCCAGATAGGGTTAATATTATTTTGATGAATAATGGCATATGCAGAATATTTCCAGTTGAGCAAGGTATTCGTAGCGAATCTCGCATCGAAGGCACGAGATACAAACAAGGCCTCGACCATCTGATGCTGCCAAAAATATTCTTATATTCTGACGTCACAAAAGTTCAACGCTTCCAATCGCTGTTTCAGTATTTAACTTTCAGATTCCATTTTTTTTGCAAATCAGAAACACTCGACACGCTGCATTGTAGGCCGTAGTCAGACGACGTTCAGGGATGCTACTGCCACAATCAAGTTATTGGAAAATCTATTGCGACTCACACGATATTACATATGCTGGGGAAAACGCTGCTGGTAGACAGTGGAGGAATCATTAATATCACAACTGCACTTAACCTCGCATTGCGATGTTAAGGGTCATTGTACAAGGCAATTTATAAATACACACTTTAGGCCATAACAAGTAAACCTTCGGGTCACACTAGCACGTCAATTCCTTTTGACGGCCTGCCTGTTTTAGCATCAGAGTAACATGATATTTTCCAAGTACATCAGAATGAATGACTTGAATGATGAATAGTAACATCTTGACCGATGGTGATACAGATTGACCGGTTAAGTTGAGGTGACAATTGTTTGTAGATATTGGTTGTTCATGGAATGTTGAATCTGACGACTTCTGGGAATTGGTTAACGAGACCAGAAACACAATATTACAAACACATTAGGAAGCATGGTAAAGAAACCTGAACAAATTGCTATTGTTTCATCAATTTTGATTTAGATTACCAGGTATAAACCTCGTGCTTGTCTTTCATTTTGGTGGAAGTCGGAATTCGAGACAAATTGGAGCGATATGCAATACCGAGGGATTAACTTTAGGAATATTTTAGGTAGATAAATGTATTTCACATAACAAGATTCTTCGTGTGAAATATCTATACTCACATCCAGTTTGCGCAATATTAGTGCATGGTGTATTTCACAAGTCTGATCGTAAAATTATACATGACATTTTACGCAATTCGATTCATTTTATTCGTTTTAGGAACATATTTCAGAGTAACGTCACTTTAACCAACAGAATAATGTTGGGGATTATGTCATTCAAGAGGAGTATGGAATCTGTCTCCGAACAAACAATAGATATTTGTAATTTCAATAGCAAATAACAGATCCGATGTCGGCAGGTCATGATGAAGTTTCTTTAGATAAAATTCTTATCACTAACCATTACTCTGCATTCAGATGAATTCCAATTCGTTTTCAATGTCTGTGTCTCTGTTACGTTTTGATTGTGACTGTTAATTTGTACCTAAGATCAATCTAAATGGTGTAAAACATATAATATTCAAATTACCCTCAGCCCTGGCTCAATCGCACATGTCCGCCTTTTCTGGCTTCGCCCTGCCCGCACATAGGTAAACACGTGAGATTCGATATTCAGTAGGCAGCCGTCGTCCATAATCAAAATACCTTATTCACAAGGCACGATCAACCAAAATGATACCGATTAGACATCGTGATGTTCCTATGGTGTATCGCTGATCAGTCCAAGTTCTTATTTCAGAGTCGCATACGTTTATGTTACGCTTAGGTTATGGGCTTTCATACAAATTATTGATCACATCGTTTTCAAAGGGTTCATAACTTCCGGATAAGCGGGATCAGACTACCAGTCAGATTTCATCTTAGTTGTCATATATTTCTCAGGATTTATGGGATATGGGCCAGTGCTGATATGGGCATCCGCTCCTGTTTCTCGCGCCGCGTTTACGAAAACCAACGAAACTACACTCATTGCAGATGTCAGTAAAACTTTACAACTCGAAGAAATGCCAGTAAATAATGATTATTATTTCTATAATTGAAACGCATTTGAAGAAAAAATGACTTTTTGATTCAGATTATGTCGGGGAATCAAAGATTTCAGGCACAACAATCAGTGATAAACGATTAAATTACATCTGGTCATCGCACAAACTATTGGCTTGCTTTTGTTACAACAGCTTCTTTCAACCCTATTGACGAGGGCCCTGCAGGAGGTAAAAGCATTTTGGGAAAGGTATTGTGCCACTATTTCTAAAAAAACGTTGAATGTATGTGGCTGTGAAAAACTCAAAATGTCTCACGGAAGAACTTGATGCTAAAGGTCACATACCGTGCAGACATGTATCCACATGGGATTTCTCGACTCTCTATACTACAATCCCTCATCAGGACCTTATTGACCGTCTAAGTTCATTAATGGTATCTGTGTTCAAGAAAACTGATCGTAGACATATTAATGTCGGAAGCCATAAAGCATTCTTTAGCTCTACTGCATACAAGAGATATCATTCGCGGGATGTTTCTTTGTTGATAGAGTTGCTTGAACTTCTCATTAAAAAAAATATCTATGTGAAATTTGGCAACACAATATATCAGCAGCATATAGGTATTTCGGTATGGATTCAAGTTGCCACATGAACAGGTACAATAAAAGAGTACCTGAGATACAACACATATCACGATTCTTGGGATGTGCTTTAGAATAGGTTAACCGGAAGACTATACTGTGAAGTCATGTGGCTCTGTCAGTATGTCGGCACCTTTTCCCACTTCCCTTATATGTGTTGTCATTATTACCTGTATATGGTGAGATTCTGCTGGTGGACGTTTCGCCCCCGAGGCCCGCCCCCTGTACAGACCTTTTGGTCTTTGATATATGCTGGCATTTGTGGGAAGTTGATGCTGGGTCGACATCGGGCCTTACAGACTCGTCTTTTGTGTTGAATGCCGTCATTTTTATCTGACGACGATACAGCTCACCAATCCCCAGTGTACGAGTTGTCACAGCAAAACAGCTCAACAATTACCAATATACGAGTTGTAAGAGCATTTCCATCATAGCTCTCTAGATTTTTATCTAATACCGCTTATGCTGGTGCTAGGGGCCGTGTGGTCATATCATCCAGGTTGCCACATGAACAGGTACAATAAAAGCATACCTGAGATACATGTACAACACATATCACGAATCGTTAGATTCTTGGTATGTGCTTTAGAATAGGTTAACCGGAAGACTATACTGTGAAGTCATGTGGCTCTGTCAGTATGTCGGCACCTCTTCCCACTTCCCTTATATGTGTTGTAATTTCAATGGGTATTAATTGTGCACCCCTGTTGGCTGACCTGTATCTGTTCTCTTATGAATATGATTGTATGCAGGCGCTTTCAAAAACCGATCCATTCAAAGCCCGTTCCTTCTCATTCACCAAACGCTATATAGACGATCTTCTCGCTGTGGATAATCGCTATATGAATGACGTAGTGAAGGATATATATCCCCCTTCATTGGATTTGAAGGAAACTACAGATAGCCCTACAGGCACATCATATTTAGATCTATATCTCTATAAAAATGACAAAAGAGATGATTACAATTTCGACATCGTAAACTATCCCTTTCTGGACAGTAATATTCCAGTGGGACCTGCATATGACGTATACATATCTCGCCTAGTAGCATTTGCTAGATCCTGTGTTAAATGTGACGATTTTAATCAACGTCACAAACCATTGTTGCAGAAACTTATAAAACAGGGCTATTCCACCAAGCGCCTCCACTCAATGTTTCTCAAATTTGGCGATACATATCGCATGCTGATAGCAAAATACGAGCGTAGCGTGCAAGATCTATGGCGTTACGTTTCGTAACTTGTGTCTAATTCTGCTTAACCCGGGGCTAGGTGCCGTATGAACCCATGTACTTCAAGATCATCAAGGTGCTCATATGAACAGGCGCAATCAAATCGTGACTGAGATACATCATTCTCTAGATGACGACTTTACAACGATTATTATGGATTAAGAATACTGATCAGCGATACGGATTTGATATTTTTGGAAAATCATGATATCTTGTCGGCATCAGATGTATTAAATGCAATTGCTATGAATGAAATGCAATGGTTACGTCGATTCATTTCAGATATACTCAGACTGAATTGGTTGGGCAAAACGGCATGAGCCTCTGACACTCTCTCTGACCTTTACTCAACACAAGGTGTCCGATTCCATTTGATCAGTTCAATGCAAAAATATCTATAGTGTTTCAAAAGTGACATAGAAGACCACTGAGAAATATAAGACCAATGAAAGTGAATAGGCTGTTCTTGCTCTGATGATAGATATATGAAGCTAGTTATCTAAATATAATTCATTACAGCCCGATGTACATGATTAAACCATTTCTAGAGAAGATTATTACCATCATCTCATCTCAATATATCCTATGTGATTATTATTCTGAGGGATATATCGTGTCTCCGTCTCTTTGAAGTTTCTGATGTCAATGAATGCTTACATTAATTTTAGCCGATAATGGTGATGTATGTCAATGAGACAGTTTAAGGTTAGATGACCCACACCACCATTGCCTGTATATAAGCAGAGAATCACATGGTCTGCATTATGTTATGAGGGACAAATGACCTTGTGTATGAGACCAACAGGACCAAATGACCTCGTATATCATGCTATCAGAACCAGATGACGCCGTGCATTATGCCATAAGTACCAAATGACGTCGTTCCGTGCATCAGGCCATCAGGACGAAATGACGCCGTGCATGATGCCATCAGAACGAAAAGACGCCGTACAAGATGTCATCAAGACCAAATGATGCTGTGCATGATGCCATCAGGATCCAATGACACCGTACATGAAGCCATCAGGAACAAACCACGACGTGCATGACACGACCATGACCAAATGACGCGGAGCATGATGCCATCAGGACCAAACTAATAATAGCGTATTCAAAACATAGCTACATGGTGCTTTGTTCGATTAATGATGACACTTGAATTCCACACTGTCGTGAGACGATATATAATCCATTTAATCTAGTATAAAAATCATGTAACATTCATGTAAGCAACGTATGCAGTCGGAACGTATGCAGTCGGATATTTAGCTCGACACACCAGATTAAAGGTCAATCCTCTTTCACTGGCGGCTGTGCTAGCCCAATGATCCTGCATTATCACTTAAATTTACGTCATGTCTCGTGAGCGATTTCAAATTTCCAGATAATTCAATCATTCCTACCTGCCATTCAGTTGGCATGGATGCACAATGCCTAATGGCGTTGATATTCGGGTGATACATCATCAGGTTTTATAGTTACATGTATAAACGGTTTCCCTCCAGAGTGGGTCTAATTGCTTGAGCATGAGCATACTTCTTTGAATCCTGGCGCTGACAGCGATAACGCAGCAGGTGTGTTGTCTGGGTCAATTTTCGGAGTTTGGTATCGAAACAATCTTCTGCAGACTAAAGTTTCATGTTTCCCGGATTGAAAATAATCGCAGTGACTGATGGCTGATCAGGTGGTAATAGTGCGAGTATCTTTGGATGCTTTTGTCTACGGTATCAGTTACGTCCGATTAATAGAATTGATGTTTGTACAATGTTTGCCATTTTGCGGTACCATATATCCAAAAAGCCTGATCATTTGTTTTTGCTGATGACCTCCTGTTACTGTCTGAATCGCAGGCAGGACTGCAGAGTTGCCTTGACAAACTTCAAGCCTATTGCGATGACAACAAAACGTCCGTCAATATGGATAAAACGAAAGTGGTTGTCTTCAAAAACGGCCCACAAAATACTAACCAGAAGTGGAATATTGGTACTACTAACATTAGTCAAGTAAACGAATACCAGTATTTAGGAGTTGTGTTTTCCAGAACGGGACACTTTCGGCAAAATATGGAACATTTGAGTCGGAAAGCATCACGTGCTTCGTATTCGTTGATTAATAATTTAACTGATAAACACGTACCCATAAAAACAGGATGCCATTTATACCAAACACTAGTTAAACCTGTATTATTGTACGCCTCTGAGGTCTGGGGGGTTGACGCCCTGCAGTACAAAAACATTGACACCATACCATTTGAGAAAGTTCAAAACAGATTTCATAAGAGGTTGCTTCAGGTCAACAGAGGAACGCACAATTGGGGTGTTCGAGCTGAGCTGGGCCTAAACCCTCTCTTTTACGATGTCGCTCTGAGGTCCGTGAAATACCTTAACTACATTGGGCAATATCACGACAGACTGACTTTCCATGCCTTCCAGGAACAATTGCTACTAGCTGATAAGAACACTGGCTGGCTGTACAAACTGAAACATTTCCTAAGCGATAAATTAAATATAACCGACATAGATAACATGCATTATTCCTCACTTAAAACATCATTAGATACATATGTGAATTCATGTTTTGATCTATCGCTTCGTGACCATACGCAATCAAATGGATCCAGGAGTAAGTTGAGAACTTACAGATTGTTCAAATCAAATATTGAGTTTGAACCCTACCTATCATTGTGTAGACAATCTCCAGCTCGACAGTTCTTCTCAAAATTACGTCTCAGCGACCACAGACTAGCAATTGAGACCGGAAGGCATACTAGACCTATTACTCCTGTCGAACAACGGCTATGTAATAAATGTAATATTGTTGAAGATGAAATGCATTTTGTAATGTCCTGCAAAAAATTTGCAGATAGTCGATATGTACTATTTCAGTATGTGGTAAGAGAATATCCGGCTTTCATGAAATTAACAACTGCTGATAAATTTATTTTCATAATGTCATGCCGTGATTGTCCAACAATAATTAATACAGTGTGTTCAACACTCCTGAAATGGTACAGAAATGATAGCTAGTGACTGTTCTTTACCAAAGCTATATTCACGTTCAGATATACGCGTTCATGTATATAGATTACATGTGCTTCTGTTTTGCATTTCAGTATTTTACTGTTCTACTGATTTTATTTACTCTTGTACTCTGCCATATCTGGTGTTCGTACAATAAAATCTTGAATCTTGAATCTTGAATCTTGTATCAAACATTATATTTAAGATAGCGGTTTCTTCGCAAATCACAGATTCTAGTGTTTTATGCCTCAGCCCCGTATGGGATTCAAACTTGCGCCATGAGAGTTTCGTATCAAATCGCCAGCGGTAAATACAAGCGCTCCAAACTAATCGGCGACCTCAGCCTCAACAAAGTAGGAAGTTTGGATATCGGAGTCTAGATTGAGTACATTTTATACCTCTCTGATAGTTTGAATAATGATAAAGCTCCTATATCTGATACATATATATATACTAATGCCATTAGAAAGTGGCTAATGTTTAATACATTCTAGGATAGCACATTTATTGGTTAGCTCTTTACCGAGAAACTGTCGTCCTTAAGATCATTGGATGTAAATGTTACCCATTTTCTAACTGGCATAATAGTATATATATATATGGATGATATCAAATATTTCTTGACGAATATTACATATTTCTCCGAGTGGATTGAGAAAGTTGGTGTTTTCACGAGGAAAAGTTGGTTTCATTTGGAATATATATTTTTGTGGTAATAGTTTATATCCTTGATGTTAGAAAAGCGTAAGATAATATAGATTGTGTAGGTACACTGCAAATTTGATTATCTTCATTCTGGCGTCACTCACGGGCTACTTTGCTGCCAATATATCGCACGTGCTACGAGTGTGAGCGAATTTTATTCAGTCGGGGATGCACTTATTATCGACGTCATTCAGCAGATATTATAAGTCTTATTACACAGCCTGGAGAATGGTGTTGATCAACACTAAAAAAGGTGTTGAGCTCAAAATCAATGAACTCAACACCAGTAAATGGTGTTAAATTTCGATCAACAACATATGTCTTCAATCTCCTTTATTGGTATTTGCCAAAACCATTAATTGGTGTAGAGCCAGTATTAGCACTTAGCAGTGAACACCAAAATGTGGTGTTGGGTCATTTTCAACACCCATTATTGGTGTTGACTAACACTATTATTTTATGTTGAACTGGCCTCAACACCATTTTTTAGTGTTCACATTGATCAACACCATTTCTCAACACCACTTTATGGTGTTGACCAGCCCTCAACACAAAAAGGGTGTTGGGCCAACACCATTTTTTAGGCTGTGCAGCTAACAGATTTTCATGCCGACCGCACAAGCCTCCTCCCTTCCGTTCGACAGACTCTCTACAGACAGGACTGAAGTGTTGGTTCTGGTTGGTCTGCCTTTTGGAACAACGAGATTGCGCTCACACAGAATATTATCATTTCGAACAAAAGTGGGATTCACCTTTTAATTTCGCTCATGTCTACCCAAATAGCACAATTTTAATTTAGCAAAATTTATTGATTTCAATGGGTTATACGGCCATAGCCAGACTGATCGGTAGTGAGTGTTGCTGTGTGGAAGTTTGGCCGATTTTGTCCGATTCTGAATGAATACTCACTGACAAGAGTCACTTTCGTTGAATTAAGTTGTTTTTCATATATATACCACATATTCGTGGTATGACCTCAAATTATGTTTTTCATCTCTCGCGCGCTTTGTGTTGCAATCTGTTCCGGCCACACGGTCTATGTGTGCGTGTGTCGGTGCACGTGTTGAACTGTTCGTGAACAACCGTCCCATATTTGGAAGATATAAAAGATGCACGCAATGCATTATTCCCTCGTATTATTACCACCGTGTTCATGACGCCGAAAACTGAAAATGTGGGGCCGAAATAGGAGGAACACATCTATCCTACGAACAGATTTTGGAAAGTGAAGAAGAGATTTCCTTTTCTCGAGGACATTTTATGCATACATTCACGTTTGTGATATATATTGATATGAAATCGGCTGTTTGATGCCCTCACCGTATTTACCATCTTCAGTGTCGTCCGACGCTCTGTCTGTCTGACATTGACGTATACATGTAGCCAAGGTTTCCAAATTCATACAACAGTTGTTGCTGGCGATGAACCAGAAGCCTATTTAAGCTAACCGAACTTGACATATTTTTTTCACGGTCAAATTACGCATTGAAATACATTTGATGGCATCAGCACGATACATCTTTGAGGATTATAGCAAGCCTTCCTAAATTTAGACCACATATGCATCTGTTTATTGACAGGATCTTCATTCCAGATGACTAACCTTGTTATATTTGTCAATGTTAAAGCATACATTATCTGTCGATAAAATGCTTTTAGTAAATTTCTTGAAAGGTTAGAGATATCCTATCCAAATCCACACTACATATGCCTACTGACGAGGATTTATAGAACAGAACTTACCTTGACCTATTTTCCAAGGTCATAAATGGTGTTAGCACAATATTTCTGCATGCTTTATAGTTATCTTATCCAGATTTACACCACAGATGCTATACTTTTCTTTGATCTCAACCCTATTGAAGTTAAGTCTACTGACCTGGGGTTATTTTATAAAGTCATATTATAAGGTAACATAAATCGTATTTCTCCTCTATTTATGTTATCGCAATACATCTTCAACCAATAGCATACTGAATACGATCAAATTTGGCCTAGTTTTCAAGATAAAACTATCTGACAAAATTATAACTGTGGAACAGAACAGTAGTTTCGTTATTTTGAGATTAAACTATCTTAGTATAGCACAGATTCTAGTGCTGAAAACTGGTCGAGTCCTATGTCGGATTCGATCTAGCGACCGGTAAGGCACCAAAACTCCAGCACTATATGTCGGCGATCTAAACCGCTCGATCAACGGGCATTCCACAAAAATATGCGATATGGGACCGGTAGTGTTGAAAGCGAACAGCATACAGTACTACCATGATGACCGTAATGACACAGCTGTTGTAGCTGAATACATGAACATATATTTTGCCATTGAGAAAGTGAACGAATAACCGTATCTTCGTTATTTTGGGAGTACACTATCTTAATATAGCTCAAGTTCTAGTGTGAAAATTGATCTAGTCACCAGCGATATTCGAACCAGCGACCACCAGAGTAAGGCAGCAAGCCGCTAACACCATATATGTCGGCAAATTTGACAGCAATTTTCCGATTTTGAAGAACAATATTTTTTACCAAAAATAAAAACAACCAAAAGTGGAATGAAATCTCCACTGATTTTTGTTCAAATGGGGAGGTAAATGGCTCCGTCTGATGCATTTTGACGGAATGGTTTTGTAAAATCAACTCGAGATTGGTAAACATCTAAATGCAAAAATGGTGCGTTTTGGCGCATTTTTTTCACATCAAATTTAGCCTGTATCAAATTTGAGATTTCTGGATGAGATTGGTTAAATGAGGAAGTCAATCGTAGACGCTCATGTGTTTTTTTTAAATATTTTGTATTGAATTGTCAGATAGAAAAGTGTGTATCCTGATAGTGCATTTCGAAATTTTGTATCAAACCATCTTTCGGACGTATGTGTTTTATGGGAACTGTAGCTCGGGTAACCCTCTCCCTTCAGTAAGGTTTTCACAGAGGTGTTGTATGCTGGACAACGAATAGAATTTTTTCCCGATGTACGTTGACCGAACTGGAAATATTCGGACTATTGAGGTCTGATGCGAGTATCATTCGATAGTCTTTGTCTACGGTATAACATATGCTATAATACTACAAATTATCTTCGTTGTGTACGATTTTTGGCGTTTTGGGTATCTTGTTCGTCAATTTCGTACATGCCGGTTTTGAAGAAAAGCATGGAAATCATGACAACCTGAATATGTGGTGCCAAGGAGGAATGGATACATCTACAAATGCTGTGAAACTGACTCAATCACTTTATTGTCCACATATGTTGAAAACCAGAGCAGATTTGACAGTTAACAGTGTAGATTTGAGGCACAAATCCAAATAGTTTTCACCTCGATCTTCCTCTCTCTCTCTCTCTTATCAGAATATTTTACGCAACAATATAAGCCTCGAATCTTCCAGTATAATCTAACGCGTACATCGCGATGGTAGCCAGCTAATGGTATTTTTGTGTCGCAGGATCAAGTTAATTTATTGAATCACTGTCCATCTGACAGAACTCTATTCAGCTTACGTCAAGAGGGATGTTTGGACATGGTCGTGGTATGATAATTAATTATTCTTATCCATGGAATGTTAATATTAGGCCTCTCAAGTTATCGTTGCTCAGTTCGTCTAATTACCTCTCCTTCCTTCCAAGCAATTTCTTGGACTTCGCAAATGTCTCATACTCTGGTACTTTTTTTTTTACAGATTCCACGTAATGTTGCCAATACAATACGAATCCGACATTTTGTGCGAAGATTTTATGTCGCTTAGGATATGGTTTAGGTAAAACCGTTTCGCGTACATTTCTCTTTGTTCAAACCATTTTGAGTACATTGTAACCAAAATTGTGTATGCCACTCGGGAGAACAAAATCAGTTTAAAGTTCATGTTAGAAGATAAATGCAAATGCTAACACGTAGCTGATGATACGTCTTTCTCATTGAGTAACAGTTTACGGGATCTCAATTCTGGTGTTCATTCTTATTGAAAATCTCTTAATATAATGTTTAAAATGCGTTCTTGCGTGTAGTCTCAATATCGTTATTAACGGTAATGTGTGTGTTTATACTTTCGAAGGCCTCGCAAATGGCGATAGCGATACAGTGGTGCATGGACTGTATGTTTTTGAGATATTAGAGGTACAGGTGAAAAGTTATTCAAGGATTTGGGCAGTTAACTAAACGGGGTTTTCATGCCATGGGTGGTCAGGTACCTATACTCCATGTAAATAGACCGAAGGGTTAGGGTTATGGTCATATTTTGCTTAATTTCAAACCAACTTTGAAGACATTTGGCGTCCTGACAACTAGGCTTTCAGTAAATATTATTATTTCTTTACTGGACTTATTTTTATCGGCTCTATTAAGGATAGGAAAATTAGCGTTCCGGTACTGACGTCTAAAACCAATCCGAACAAATTGTCGGTAAAGCCTGTATTATAAACGGGGTATCGGGTGGATATACAACCCATTTTGAAAGAAACTTTGAAGACATTTTCCATCACATGTAAATCTTCAAAATATATATAATGCGAAGCAGATACATTGGATATACTGTTAGATAAATCCAGTCGAACGTTTTCATCAGTGTGAAATGTATATTCCGATGCATTTAAAGGTTAAACAGCAGTCAAACAAAGCCGTGAGACAGTGTGTCCTTAATTTTGGGGTATAACTGTTTTAGAGTAAATCAGTTCAGCGGTTTCCCGATTTGATTTAACCGGTCTCAGTGGAATTCATTTATGCAGTCAAAACGACATGGAATTCACACCGTCTGTGCTTTCAACGTATTTGTCTGGGAGAGGTGTTAATATAGGCTTGCCTGTTCACCAATACCAGTTTCCCGTGAGGAAATACATACATTGTTTAAACCACATGGGAATCATTAGCGATTGTCAGGAGGAATTGTATTCGAGGAAATCAATATTGTAGATACACCTGTGCCTCACCACGCATCACCACAATGCCCTCAGTCTGGTCTTCTGCGAATTAGTTCTGTATAATGGGGAGACTTGCATAATAGAGGCGCTGGATGAATGATTGCAGTCATCTTAGGGATAAATGAACGGGAATTGCCAGTTCTGGATCTTGATTCGTTAGCCGGTCGGAAAGATTTGAAATTGTAAGAAGGAAATGAAAATCAGGGTCATGGATTGGCTACATAGTAGTGGACAAGCTCCGCCCAATTAAAATACCTTACAGACTTTTAATTATGAAAAAGTCCGTTACATTGATAATTATCGATGGAATGTTAATAACGTATTTTCTTTCTGATATACTGGATACGTTGTTAGAGTTCTGGCAACGGACTTGCCCTGCAACAAAAAGGATATATCAGGGAGCGGTAAACTGTAGCAAGAATCATAAATAACTGTTAAATTAAATGCAACATATACAGGTGGTAGAAGTCATATGACCCCATGAAGATACTTTGACATAGTGAGAGGTAGAATTTCTAATTAGGTGACTCTTCGCTCCTTTTCAATTTCGTCATGGAATTGTTTTTACTTTATGAAGGAGGGAGACGGGTTCAATGTTATTCCTAATTTGAAAATAGAAATCAAATGAATAATATTCATGCCAATGTTGAGCTATTTTGGATGAATGACGCGGTTGTTACTCTCTGAAAAAAGTTGAGTGAAATTTCACTCAAGTAAGAGTGGAAATTGATCCCACTCAATACTTGAGTGAGATTTTCACTCAACTTGAGTTACTTTTCACTCAACTTGAGTTAAATGCACTCAACTTGAGTAACATTCACTCAAGCATAATAGTGGAAATTGATCCCACTCAAGCTGAGTGAACTTGAGTGGTTTAACTCAAGTTGGATGAAAAGTAACTCAAGTTTGAGTGCAAAGTAACCCAAGTTTAAGTGAACATGTACATTTCACTCAAACTGGAAAAGTTCACTCAAGTTTTTTTAGAGAGTATTCTATTCGGAAGATTAACCCAGAGACGAAAATCATGCAAGATGACTGAGTAAGCTGTCAGCTAGGGTCGAACAACTTCGTCATTCTAATAATCTAAATGAGTTGATGCTGATGACTGCCCGGATTTTCCCACCCGCATACGATTTTTATTTGGTGCCGACATAGCACAAGCAATTTCGCTCCTAAATAATCTTATTGCAAAATCAGGAATTATGTAAAGAAAAGTCGTATTCGTTAGATCGCGAGACAAAAACCTCAATTTCATTCCAATCGTTGTACTGTTATGGTTACTATTTGGACAGCATAATACATGTATAATGCCCTAGTTCAGCATATAATAGTGTGTCCATAGACAGTAAACTTTGTAGAACTGGATAATATTATACGATGTAAAATTTTACATTTTCTCAGAAAATCTGAAATGGTCATATAGGCAACGGTTTATAGAAAGTGTATAACTTGCAAAAAGATTCATTAGATATCAGGAGTGCTGACTGACATATGAATTCCACGTTCACTCTAGAAAACAAATAGTTTCTTCAGTGACAGCAAAATGAAAATATGTGGCACAAATACAAAGTGGTTCTTCAAATGTCGGTCTAAAAATGGATAAACTGCCGTTATATTGATCTGTATTATTGATTAATATGTGGGCATGCGCTTAGTACCGAAGAGGAATCTAACGACTGAAAAACGACTGAAAAAATGCATGTAAGAGAAGCGCATCAACAGTTTTCAGTGATGACAGCAACATCAAGAGATGTTCCTGATGTCAAAATCTATTACGGAAAATTCATATTTCAACATCCATTTTCTAAAAATATTTTGTGAGGATTGTCAAAGCGCGAATTATAAACCCTATTAGCATGTCATCATTCAGTATTACAATCCCAAAATTAAGTGCCTAATTATGTCAAAGTTGCCGCAGAAGCCACTTTTCTCAGAATCCACGAGACAATATGGGGTGAACCATTTTTAAAAAGCGTCTAACATCCGATAACATGCAATGCAGTGACAATACAAAGGGGTATAACCTGATTGCATTGCACTTGTTTGTTCACCAGAATCGACACTCTTTCTTAGGCTTGACAATGAGGTCATTCCCATTATGCAATGGTGGCAGTTCACCCTTTATGTATCGGACTATGTACGTAATGTTCAACGTATTTTCCTTAATCGAAGACCCCACTGACCTATGAATTGCCTAGCGTTTTTTTGAATAATATCCATTTGGTACAGTCTAGAGTTGAACTCAGACGTATACAATGATGGAGGAAGGGAGATGGGTCGACATACTAGCTAGTTGGTCCCCAATGCTTCTCCAAGACGACAAACACATGTTTATGAACGTATATAGCAAGAGACAGATCCGACATTCAACATTCAGCCGCCGTGAATAAAGTAATGATGTATATCAAATAAAGATAATAAAAACACAGGGCGGTTTTTAGCAAGAGAGAAGCGGTCGACAGTTTCCAATGATGTCATCAAGACATGATGATTGTCCTATACACAAAATACTAATCACGGACCATTATTCCTTATCCAAATGAATTTCCAAGTCGCTTTCCAGAGTATGTATCCCAGTCATGGTGTGATTGTGTCTGTTCAGATGAAGACGATGGAGATGTGTAGTCAAATACAATCGAATCGACTTTATAACCGATTACCAGTCGAAAAACCGATTCAGCTCTCCATTAAATGGACTTGCATCAGACTGTGCTGAACAGTTTTCTTTGATGGTATAAACATATCATCAAAGCGGTGTCTTCAAATTCTATAGTTTTCTTCTTTGCTGGGCGCATCCGCAAATTAGGCAATTTAAATATTCTCTCGTGACTAACATGAAAACTTGATAATGACTGAGGGAAGAGATCCGAGGTAATAAGAGGGGACATCATTGCAAGTGCAATCATGTTTAATGAGAACACTGGGACTCTCTCTCACGTTCTTTTTAATGACTCATTATAGGAGTGTGCTTTCCCAATACCAGGCGCTTTAGAAGCCCTTCTTAGACATTACTGCGCGTCAATTGTTATGATTCTGTAAACACAGAGCCCGCATTTTGCTCAGACCTTTTGTTCGATCCCTTTGTCTGATATATTACATTCCGTAATCCATTCTCTGGGAATGCATGATGGTGGTATTATTCTCAGTCAGTCATTTCTGTGTATAAGGAAAGACCTCATCTAGTTGGCCATGGGATCAAACAATGAATGAATACACGTCGATTGGTAGTTTGGTTCAAGGATAACATTTGTCAATCAAAGTCATAACTAGGCATTGCTGCAGGAACTGGTTATTCAGGTCCAGTATATTGAGCGTCTATATTTAACGGAGTACGCGCATTTTAGTGAGGCTTTTTCTTCATGAAGTGCCCTTGGAGTGCCAAGAATGAACAATGGCGTATGAAAGAAAATTTACTGCTATCACGATAAACGCTATGTTGTTGCATCTTCAGGGTAGTTAATATATAAGGGGTGCTGTCTTCGGGTTCTTCAATAATAACAACCCATTGAAGTAGTGAATTTGTGTTCAGTCGTCAATTTCGAAGTGGAAACTACATTTTTTCTCAATGTAAACATATGGAGCATGTCCAGAACCAAAATAACTTTAAAACGAAATATTTGACCTGTCAGTAGGTAGTCGTTGCCCAAAGCATAGGGAAGCCGGATGCGGCTATCTCGGGTTTTCGCATTTTCGCATCGATAATAGTAACGCTAAAACGCGAAAAGGCGATGCGAAAACGTGAAACGTGTTTCGCGTTGCGTTTTTGTGTTTTCGCGTTTTTCACCTAGCTACAATCATTCTAAAACAAACTGATTTCAAGGATTTTGCATTTTCCCCCAAAAATGAGATAAATAATAAAATAATATGCTGCCAAGGCAAAACAGAGGTCAGGAAATATTGCCCCTGAACAAGAGTTCTTTTTTGACATTGCATCTCCATAACCTCGCGCCTATTGCAGATTATAATATCATCATCAGATTTCAATCTAGTTATACATTTTGCTGAAGATCTCGCTTTTTCAAAATTGAGGAAATATGTCTTCTGGACGCTCATTTATTCCTTCCCCAACTTCCTAATTATCTTTGTATATCTTCGATGTTTTCTTTCTCCCTTAGATTTTTCCCCTGGTATATTCCCTATTTTCCCTTTTACCAACGTTCCAACTAATACATCGTAGTCCGTATGCTCAATTTTGTTTGTTTAGAGCATCTCAATATACCTTATCTTGCAGCAATTAAATTTCCAATATGAGTGTCTACATGTATTTCAACATCTATGCCCAGGCATCCTCGTGGAGTTCCCTGATCAGGCGATGTAGAATCGGCCATGCACGATTAACTCACGAACATTTACTAAAAATAGAGCCAGTCCCAAGGTGATTCCATGCCACGAAGATCTCACAGTGAAACATATCATTATCGACTGTATAGATTTTAAGATTGTAAGAGATTCTTTTTATCGAGCAGCTACTTTAGAAGATCTTTTTAGTCGGACGAAAGAAGACTGTGTTTGAGAGAAATCGGTTTGTTGCATAAGTTTTAATGTGTGTATGTTTTAATGTGTTGGATTACTAAGTTATTAACTTGAATACAAATAATTTTGTTTGATCATCGCTATATAGCTGAAATATTCCTGAACGCGATATTTCAGCTATATAGCGACGATCAGACCATGCTCCCTCTCCCTTTTATAGTGTCCCGAGATGCGTACTCTGTGGTCCGTACATTGGAGGTTGAGGGGTTATTTCTTATTGGCGATGGAGTGAGTAGTTAATAAACGGCCTGAAGTATAAGTGGTTAGTCTTATTGTTAGCGTAACAGTCTCAATGAACCGCCATGGCATGCATATCCTGTATCAAACGTTAACAGAGAGAACGCGAAAAAACGAAAACGTGAGAATGCGAAAACACTATTTCGCGATTTCGCGTTTCTATTATCGACGTGAAAATGCGAAAACTCGAAAACGCGAGTTCTGGTATTTTCGGATTTTGGCCTTTACGCACCGCGTTGCACGTTACTACTATCGATGCCAACATGCGAAAGCACGACACGGCCGCATCCGACTTCCATACGTTTTCGCGATTTCGCGTTTCTATTATCGACGTGAAAATGCAAAAACTCGAGATGGCCGCATCCGGATATGTATTCCCTATTTGCATGTCATTATTCAGTATTACAATTCCAAAATTGGGTGCGTGGTTATGTCAAAGTTGGCAGAAATACACGTAGCCTCTTCTGTCCCAGAATGCTCGTCATAATATGTGTCTGAACCATTTTTAAAAAGCGTTTAAATGCGGATGATAAAATATAGGCCGGTATTCTGGCGTTAAATCCTACTCACTCGCTCACTCACTATCCCGACTGTATTGCACTTGTTCGGTCATCAGAATTGACACTCTATCTTAGGCTTGACAATGCGCCCATTTCCATTATGCAATGAATTCCTAAGATAAATCTATCGTTTTATGGATATTATCCATTCGGCTACACTCGGCTCGGCTACAATTTTGCACAATATTACAGTGATCCGATGTTTACTACAAGTCCCATTCCCCTACATGATCTCAAATGACATCTCAAAGCGATGATAGAAAACTCATCTTTCACAAATCTCCTACTTTGACCATTTTCGCGACAACTGTTTTCAAATTCTTACTACAAAATTCCCATCTCCTTTGAAATCTCAACACGATTTTATATAGATTTATATATCTTTCACAAATTCGCTGCATCACCCATTTATTATATACCGACCCCATATTGTACATAATTACTAAAGTCATGTTTTCACAACATATCAGCTGATATCAATATAATTGTATGGATACCCCATATTCCACAAATTGCCCATTTTCAATACAAGCGTACATTCCATTATTCCATATTCAGCCATCGTCCATTAAAGAATTTCCGCGTCCATAATCCAAGGAACTACAATGTAATTCATATAGCAACATTGCCACTAATAAGAAAAAAACAATAAACAAAAAATCAAAAAAAGCAAGAAAAAAATGGCGGTATTCGAAAACATCGGCTAGTTTCCTACAAAGGATGCCGGCAAGACATCATGATGTTCCAAAAACATCAAACCCGTATCCCTGATCAGAACTGTTAATCGATAAGATTACGAAGCGTAACGCGATAAATCTGACACGTTATAGACGAGCGGCCGGGACCCTGTTTTGAGGAATAAAATGCACCCCCCGTACACAAAGGCAAACTATATATCATTTGAAAGCTTAGACTCTCTTCTTTCAGATGAGGTAGGATGTGATGGTGAAAACTATTGCCGTATGCTAGAAAAATTAGGAAATACTAAGAAGGAAGAACCATTGGGTTGCACCTTTCTACTTTTAAAATGAGGGGAAAGGTATTAAAATGACTATATCTTCACTCCTATCAGGCATAGGGAAAAATGGTTGGTGTCAACTGATTACGCAAAGGTTCTTCAATCCTCTAATATCAAAAACAAATTTGAGGTCATTGACCGGCGACGTCACAGAGGGGTCATCTCCAAAATACAATTAAATTGCGTCAAACGCACTAAAAGCCATGTCAAAAGTTTTTTGTGGGTAAAATACTTCATTGTTAAATGGCCAGAATGATTCTTATGTCGAATATAGTCATTGGTCAAATACTTCGGCAAAGATTTGGTGCAATTACCTTTTAAATCCTCAATTTAACGAGCGTCATTCACCATAGTATATTAGGTAAAAAACACTAACTACTGCATTAGACGAGCGGCGATTGCAAAAAAAGCCTTATTTAGGAGTAAAATGCACCCCCCCTCTCCTCCCACACGGCCACATCCTATAGTGTGAGGTAGCAATTTCCTCTCCATTAAACGGAGAATCGATTGATAACAGTTATGTTAAGATATCTTGAATCATGATGTCGCTTGGGGGTCATCTCCAAATTCCGAATGAAATATTTTCTAAATACACAATTATGGTTTCTTTACTAAGTTATTCAATGTAATGAAATTCATATAATTATGCCAAGTTATTGTCAGCGGTGCTGTGTATCATTACATGAAAAGTACAGGCTATTTAGGGATTCTCACTACCTTAGAAACTAGAATATGTGAACAGCAAGTATCTCAAAATTATACATTTTCGATGTCTACTAAGCGTTTATCTAAGATTCCCACACATCTGACTTCAGCAATACTTGATATGAATGTTTTATGATTTAATGTGTACATTTCAATGTTTTCTTTTATCTCTTGTTAATTTTAAAGCAATATCAAAGGTTATCTTGATTATCGTTGTGAGTGGGTGTCATCTCATAATTACTATTGCAATTTCATGTTTTCCCACAATAGGTTCTTGGTAATCTACCACATTTGATAAAATTTGTGGATACAGTATTCTATAAATTACTCTTTGCAGGTCCCTGATTTTCCACCTTCTTGAAAATTTTAAAACTATTCAGGGGTTCATCTAAACTTAGTATTAAAATTGTCACATCAAGAGTATGTTCTTGGAAACTCACTTGTACAGTTTAATATCATACAAGAAAATGTCCATAAACAAACCCACTCTCCAGGTATGTTCTGACCCTACAACAGCCTGAGTATAGGGCATCATTATATGTACTCATGCACCTAAAAACAGTCGTTTCGGATATTTTGTCGAGTATATATTCTGTATATCCCAAGCATAACTCTCAACAAGGGTCAGGCCTAATCTTTAATACAATCAATATTAATGATATATAATCTCCAATATTATGATCTCGCTTGTGCTGCTGTACAGTATTATTCCGGTTGTTAATGATGTCAGGGCAGAACTATCGCTTCTAATGACGTTTCTGCTTAATAGCGCTGTTTCTTCAGATGTCGTCCGCAGTTTCCAAGATCCATAATATCCAAGTCCTCTGTAGAATTATTACTATTTTTCATCAAAGTTGTCAGGACAGAATTCTCGATTCTGGAGTTCTGTAGGTATTGGAATATATCAATATCAATTGGAGATTTATCTGCTTGGACACATTTCATGGATATGCTGTTTTTTTCAATGTCTTTATATGAACCTGTAAAAGAGGACTATATCGTCAAGCGTCTCCAGTCGAATTTTCTCAAATTTGACGATACATATTGAACGTGCAAGATCTATGGCGGTACGTTTCGTAACTGGTGTCTAATTCCGCTTAACCCGGGGCTAGGGATTGTATGAACGTATGTATTTCAAAATCCTCATAGTTTTCATATAAACAGACACAATCAAAGCGTGACTGAGATACATCATATTCTAGATAACGACTTTACAACGTATATCATATAGATTAAGAATACTCATCAGCGATACGAATTTGATATTTTTGGGACATCATGATGTCTTGCTGGCATCATTGAAAACTGTTGACCGCTTCTGTCTTGCAGGAAATCAGCCTAGTTTTACGCATGTTATGATTTATCCTTATAATTTAGTGCCATTGTTATTTTATGAATTGGGCCATCGGATTATTGACGCGGAAATCCTTTAATGGACGACGGCTGAATATTGAATGACAGATTAGACGCTAGTATTCCACAGTTTCCAGTGTCGATAACGTGCACTTTTTGTAGAGTATTATTACTGTGGATTTTTTTTATCAAGGGTGTCCGGACAGAATTCTCACTTCTGGAGTTCTGTAGGAATTGAAAAATACTTTGACAAATTTCATGATTATTCAGCGCTGTCTTCCGTAAGGTCCGGGTTCTGTTCATTATTATTACTGCTTTATCATATGTGCCAGGACAGAATTCTCGCTTCTGGAGTTCTGTAGGTATTGAAAAATACCGAGATTTTCTGTTTTGACACATTAACATACCCACGTTCCTGGCGTGTTTCAACCCCGAATACTGATTCTACCTACGAGTGGCCATATATGCTCACATGATGTTGTTCGTGTAACGAAAATGGCATGGTCCGAGACATACATCAGAATAATACCGCTGAGGTTCAGACTGTAACATCTAATATTAAAGTAGTATGAATACTCTTTATCAGTCGTGCCTATACGAATTCCTAGCTCCAGTTAACGACGGACCTCCAGTACAGAAGAGAGACAACCATAATGACGACTTGGCTCCACCATAAGAAACAATGCTGTTTAAGAATACAAATGAATCGAATTGAGACTGGTATTTTTCAATACCCACAAAAGATCTTTATGAGCGAAAATTTTGTCGTGACACCTCTGATTATAAAACGGTAATAATTCTGTACAGAACTTGAGCCTTATCTACCTTGAAAACCACCAATTCTGCCCTGACACCATTGCGAAACACAGAATAGGCGAGATGATAATATTGGAGATTATACATCATAAATATTAGTAGAACAGTCCCGATATGGAAGTCTCTGACAACAAAAGGCGCGAAACGACGTCAGGGCCCATGTGGCGTAATGCCGAGGTTAAGAAGCGAACCATTTATTAACATTGGAATGCTCCATTATTTTATCCACGGAGATTTACAAGGGATGATTTGTGTTTGCAAATGCCTATTCCGAGACAATAACATCTTCAAAATTGTTTGGATATTTAGTATTTTGAAAGCCACAATGATAATAATTTTCCGGGTTTTGAAGTAGAGTCAATTTTAAAGCATTACCCCGTGACTAATCTTGACCCACGTTACGTGGGCAATGGCGTCCTTTTGCGCCTTTCGTAGCTACCAGGATGTGGGTATGCCTTCTCGGAGGGTTCCCTGCTGGAAATGGGGTTCGTCAAGGAGGATTTCTGTCTCCTCTGTACTTTAATGTCTATACATACATCAAAATATCTCGATCCAGTTTAGGATGTAATGTAGTCGAGGTCTTCTTTAACCATCTAGTATACGCTGACGACTTATGCCTTATTAGACCCTCTGCCAAGGGCCTTCATAATCCACTTGATATATGTGATAATTTTGTGTCCGACAATAATATTGTCTTGAACGTTAAGAAATGCTTATGTTTTCGTTTAGGTTCAATGACCTCTGTTAAACTGACTCACAGCCGAATGTCTTGATCATTTTATCTCCAGCGATCTCACTGACAGTTGTGATGACAGTGCAAACTAGAAAATTATGCATTCGTGCCAACATTTTGACTCGAAAGTTCTATATGTGTTCTCAAGATGCGAAGAAGCAACTTCGCTTGTTGTACTTTACCAGTATCTATTGCAGCCATTTGCGGTCTTGTAACTGTAACAAGTGAGAAATGACTACATTTTAGTCAAAACCTGCGGCAGTGGCAATAATACAGTGAAAGACATATCAACGTAGGTAGTGGTAATTGTAGAAAAAAGCACCATCTGCCATGCAGTGTTTTCATGCAAAGGGAAGTAATTTTCAACTTCTGGCCCACAATTGTAGGAATTGATTAATAGGTCCGATACCATATATATACAGTATATATCCACTTTCCCCGTTCAAAATCCGACGATGTTGACTGGTCCGTGCCGTCTATACGGAATTGACAGACGAAGTCACAATGATCGCTTTGGCAATGTCTTGGTACAAGTATCGTGTATGCCTAGTTTCAAAACATTCGGTTCAGCCTTGATATTTGCAAATCAAAAAAGCTTTCAAATATTTGGAAATCCAAACAAATTTCAAGGATTTAGTCATAGCGCGAAAGCGAAAATCTACGCTCTTCAGTCTCCCTTCTCGCTTACTTTGCCGAGAAAAATGGAAAATTTATATTTTAATTAAAAGTTAATTTTCAATGAATTTATTATCCGCAGACCTTACATTTTACGGGGCTGATTTAAGGTTAAAGGATACAATCAGCCCCGTCAAAATGCAAAACTACTAGAAGTAGTGAACTTATTTTTCTACTTACTAAGACAGTCGCCTGTGACTGTATGCAACTTAGCTGAACCACTGACAAGGTTGCGGCTCATCTTCCTTGGTATATAAGCAATTCAAGGATCTTAAAATGTATATACATCATGTACATACTGTTCAATGAAAATGATAATATCCGAAGACAATCTTTTAAGCCACTGAAGTTTCCTGTCTTGACGTAAGAGAATTGAAGTCTGAACGGAAATCAACGAAGCAATAATTCATTCCACCGAATATAGTTGCAAAAGAATTCAAACGTGCCCTGAAGACAGGGTTGTCCATGTGAGATCGGAGGTTGAAAAGAAAAGTGTGGCAGAGATCCCACTCTCTTAGCGCATGCGTATTTCAAAAAGTCACAAGAAGAACAAGAAGAAGAACAACGCGAGCCTCTTGTAGACCTGCGTGCCGCAGGTAAAAATACACACAGCAACGTATTTCGCAGGTTGATGCACTCCACGCCCAGTTGAAGTGCTACTTACTGTACATGTTTGGGATTCACTCTGTACCCAGCTTTAATGAGGGTATTCCACGGCAGATTAATTTTCTACGGAACAAACTTATGTCGACAGACAAATTCTTACTTACAACTTTGCGGCTTTCCGATTTGTCTCGGACTTCGCGTTTGGTTTGTCATTGGTCTAGCCAAGTCTATGTAACGCGCTAGTAATTTGTCTTTTGGCTGCCATCTTATTATTTATTTGTTCATTCTATAGCATCTGTGTCTGAAATACATATTATTATTATATTAAATAGTTATATCCCTGGACTGTCCTATTGTATTTATGATTAGGCTTGGCCCCTGATAAAAGATATGCAAGGGATATACAGAATTTATAATCCCAAAAATATCTGAAGCAACTGCTCTGAGGTACATGCTACATATAGTGATGTTATAATAAAACTCCTATACTCAGGCCGTTGTGGGGCCGGGAAATACCAGGAGAGTGGGTATGTTTATAGGCAAGTTCCTGTATTGCAATGATCTATTTAATGCTATCAGAAAATTAGATAAATAGTGACGTAAATTACAAGCGTCTAGTCCGTCATTCATAATCCAGCCGTCGTCCATTAGAGAATATCCGCGTCCATAATCCAAAGACCTATTCCATATTCCATATAACAGTATTAGCACCAAATTCAAAAAGACAATCATAGTATACATAAACATAGGCTTGTTTCCTGCAAGAGAGAAGCGGTCAACAGTTTTCAGCGATGCCGGCAAGACATCATGATGTTCCAAAAATATCAAATCCGTATCGCTGATCAGTATTCTTAATCCATAATATTCGTTGTAAGGTCGTCATCTAAAGAATGATGTATCTCAGTCACGCTTTGATTGTGCCTGTCCATATGAGTACCATGAGGATCTTGAAGTACATGGGTTCATACGGCCCCTAGACCCGGGTTAAGCGGAATTAGACACAAGTTACGAAACGTAGCGCCATAGATCTTGCACGCTACGTTCGTATTTTGCTATCAGCATGCGATATGTATCGCCAAATTTGAGAAACTTTGAGTGGAGCAGAAACTGATGCTCACAGCACCCTTTCGGCAATTTTGTAATTTTGTGCCACTCTGCGTCTTCCCGTATATTTTGTGGATATTTTGAAAAGAACCCCTGTTACAATTCTAAACTAATTTGTACGTTTGACAAAACAATATACAGCTACGACGTCAAATGATTCTGAATGTCTAAATCACGGAACTAAACTATTTACGGTGGCTGACATCCGAGAAAGTCGTGTTTTTTACCTAATATACTATGGTGAATGACGGTCGTTAAATTGAGGATTTAAAAGGTAATTTCACCAAATCTTTGCCGAAGTATTTGACCGATGACTATATCCGACAGAACCATTTTGGCCCTGTGACGTCACAGATCATGACCTCAAAATAGTTTTTGATATTAAACGACTGAAGAACCTTTGCGTAATCAATTGACACCAACCATTTTGCCCTATGCCTGATACGAGTGAAGATTTAGTCATATTAATACCTATACCCCCATTTTAAAAGTAGAAAGGTGCAATCCAGTGGTTCTTGCATTTCCTAATTTTTCTAGCATACGGCAATAGTTTTCACCACCACATCCTACCTCATCTGAAAGAAGAGAGTCTAAGCTTTCAAATGATATATAGTTTGCCTCTGTGTACGGGGGGTGCATTTTACTCCTGAAATAAGGCGTTTTTGCCAATCGCCGCTCGTCTATTACACTTGTATTTTTCTCTAAGTGTGCGATACGCAACACCAAATGAGAAACTTTGAGAGGAGGCGCTTGGCGATATAGCCCTGTTTTACAAGTTCCTGTAATACTGTTTTGTGACGTTTATTAAAATCGTCACATTTTTCACAGGATCTAGCAAATGATACTAGGTGGGATATGTATACGTCATATGCAGGTGTCGCAGGAATATTACTGACCAGAAGGGATAGTTTACGATGTCGAATTTGTAATCTCTCTTGTCGTAAAAATGGACGCGAGTGAAGGCCCGCATCATTTTCATAGAGATGTAGGTATACATGCAAATATGATGTGCCATTAGCGTTATCTGTAGTTTCCTTCAAATCCAATGAACCTGGATACATATCCTTCACCGTGTCATTTTTATAGCAATTAACCATAAATTGCTTTTCTCGTCTGAAAAGCAGCTTGTGAATGAGGAGGAACGAGCTTCGAAATGACTACGTATAGTCTCATTCATAAGAGATCAGATATAGGTCAGCCAAAAGGAGTGCACAATTAGTATCCGTTGGAATACATATATGCTGTTAATATATTGTGTTGCCAAATTTCACATAGATATAATTAATGAGAAAGACAAGCAACTCTATCAAAAGGATACGTTCCATGAATGATATCTCTTACATGTAGAATGCTTTATGTCAATAGTATATCGGCGATCAGTTTTCTTGAACACCGATATTATTAATGAACTAAGACGGACAATGAGGAGTCGATGAGGGATTGTAGTATAGTAAATCGAGAAATCCCATCTGGATCATGCCTGTAAGGCATGTGACCTTTCGCATCAAGTTCTGCCGCGAGACATTTTGACGTTTTAACCCAGGGTTGGGGGCCATCTCCACGTTATTCGAATGAACGATCACAAACACAGCGTGACGGAGATACTCTAAAAACGAATCGGCATTCATTTGGGGAAAGAAAAATGATGAGGGATTAGGATTTTATGTTTAGAACATCATGATGTCTTGCTCACATCATTGAAAACTGTTGACCTCTTTTCTCTTTCAAGACACCATCTTTTGATTTTTCTAGTTTTGGTTTGATGCATTTTGAACTGCCATACGAAATAGGTCTTTCGATTATTGACGCGGAAATTCTTCCATGGACGACGGTTGAGTAATGAATGTCGGCTCTGACGCCTGTTCTTGCGTTATGCACACATATTCAACGCCCGAGTTTTTAGAAATAGTGGCGCAATACATTTCCCAAAATTATTTTAACTCTGAAGTGCCCTCGTCGGTAGGGTTGACAAATGCTTATGATGCAGCGAGTGAGTGATTGAATATGATTTAGCGTCGCTTTCAACTATAATTCAGTCATATTCACGACGTTGGGTCCAGTTCCTTCTCACATCCGAGAACCCCACGAGGAATCCTAGATGCTCATCCATTAACATCAGATGAGATTTTTGAGCTGATCTGTCATCACAGCTCTCGAGCCAGCGTATCTAATTCCGGTAAGCCGGTGCTATGGGCCGTGTGGTTACTCCATAGCCTCCACATGAACAGCTGCAATAAAATCGTGGGGTCAGGTCTGAATGTTGGGCGCCGAGGAATCATTTCCTGTAGAGTCGCATGGTCGCTTTTTATTCGCCAGACGTCGTCAATTTTTTCCACCTCTTGCATCTCGCTTCAGTTTATTATCTGTATACGGTAGGATTCTGCTGGTGGCTGCTAGTCCCCGAGGCCCGCCCTCTGTACATGTCACCCAACAAATGTATGTAGGCTTATTGTTTTGGTGGGAAATTTAAGCCGTACGACGTCGGGAATTACAGGTTAGTTTCTCTGGGTATACTTGCATTTACCAGGTTACCCAATATTGAAGCATTTACTCGATCAGACGTCCACGATGCTCATCCCTTAACATCAGATGAGTGGTTTGAACTGATCTGTCATCACAGCTCCCGAGCTAGCGTATCTAATTCCGCTCAAGCCGGTGCTAGCGGCCGTGTGGATACTCCATAGTCTCCACATGAATAGCTACAATAAAAGCGCGGCTCAAATACCAAGACTACGCCCGAGAATCTACCGTATTATCGGGTCTGAATGTTGGGTGCCGAGGGATGCTTTTTTAGAGTAGGTTGCTTTTTAGTCTCCAGACGTCCTCAATGTTTCCCACCTCTTGCACATCGCTTCAATCTATTCCTTTTTATATCCGGGAACCCCACGTGTGGGCTTCTAGAACCAGCTATGAATCTAGATTTGTGCGCTGTTTTATGTAATCTGGGAGTCCGATACATCGTTGTGAATGGTTAGACGAGAAATACATCTTTGGTTGAGAGACGTTTTTTGGTTGTGTGCTTGTATTCAATTCCTTAACAAGAACCTGTTGAGGGAACACTTTACATTGTTTGGGGCTTTGTATGTTGAGACTATGACGAATTTACGAATTTAGATCAGCTAGAACTTTCTTGCCAATTCAACTCGCTCAAAACCTGTTTTGCTCGGGGAAGGGCACTTCTGTCAGTATGGCGGATTGTTTCAACGAACTTGCTCTTGGCAAGGTCCAGCCAGTCAGCCAGTAATGTAAGTTCAACTTTTTGCGCTTTGACCACTCAATAACGTACTGTTCTAGTGCAGTCAGGAATACCTTCTGGTCCGTCTTCAAGTTTAGCTTTCTCGTCTATGTCCTGTCATCGGCAGTGTTTTGAACCGCTTTAAATTATATCCCAACTCTTTATTATCCCAGATATCGATTTGAGATTGATGTAATTCGATGTGACGTAGCGAAAATGGGATATGTGGTGTCTCCGAAGTAGAAAATGGGGTATAACAAAATCAATCGTTATGTGAGATACTTTAGCACTGTAAATTATTGTAGGGATTTCAACACACATGTATTTTATTTTGTCCTCCAACCACGCCCCAAAGTCTTGGAGCTACATGAACTGCATCTTGTTTCACTTGCATGCGTTGGTATATCATGTAAGGTATGTTTGAGGTGTGTTTATTCACTAGCGTTTCCACAATTTCAGTGATAATAAGCGGGAATTCGGTGCAATAGGTTATTGACAGTTTCATTGCAATCATGGAACAGCATGATCACAGAAGTTATTGTATACGTTATTAATAATGATCTAACCTTGATGCATATTCTTAAAATGCTTCGTCTGGATGTCATTTTGATCGTCATCCAGCTCCATGGTTACCGCACAACCGTTCGACATCGAGCTATAAAACGGTTCACCAGGACGTCATATGTTCAAGCAGATTCTCTATACCAATGTAGTCGAGGTATATCACAGAAACACATTTGGTTCACATCGTTTGACCACATCTCTTCGGTCATATTCATAGATATTGCTAGGGTTACTGATCTGATAACGGATAATAGGATTCATGCTGCTTGATACCAAAAATAATATACTATGTCCATATGCACTGGCCTAGCATATATGGATTTGTGCAATACTTGAGAGTTTAGACTACTCCTCTTCATTGGGTTCAAAATTGCGATTTGTCTTTGTTACATATTCAACGATTAAGCCTTCCTTCTGTTGAGTCGTCTTCTCATGCCCAATCTTTCTCCTGTGTTCCCCTGTTGGATATGAATAGGTTCGACAATCAGCCTTCGAATTGTAACTTCCATGTTTTCAACTGGAAGTTTTCAAATCTCGCAAACATACTTTATTTATCGGGGCAATTTTCAAGTTATTAATGTACGAGCTAAAATGGGCAGTTTTATTCGCATTTACTATGAAAACGGATATTAATACTTCGAAGACGAAATTTAAAAAAAAGTTATATTGCAAGAGAGTGAAGTTTGGCATACTTACTCCAAACAGCTGACAGTAAGAAAGTTGTTAACATGGTTAAATTAGAAAGAAGACTAATTTGAGAAATGGCTTCAAATAAATTCAAATACATCAGTATTTACATGTAGGTCCGAGAGGAAAAATCCTTAATCACATGTAATACTGTCTTGACCGCTTAGGTTCATTCAAGTTAAGTACAGTTCATGATTTTGTATACGGGGCCTACTAATACTTATAACTGAACGATAAAGTTTAAGTTTTATGAGACTTCATGGTTCTAATTCTAACTACTACTTATACTTTTCTTCCGACACAGGCACGTAACTGAACTCGTTAAGATGTTAGATGCATTATTGAAGATCTGGCGGTCTGGAGGCATTGCCACGGCTATAGGCATTTAGTTAGTCTATATTAAAGTAGTGTTGTTATCATCAAACCAAGACGGAATATATTAAGAACTGGGTTAATGTGGCCACGGTCATTAACAAATGGAAATGGGTTAATTGAGCTTCACAACAGTTGCATGTCGCAACACTAGATCGTACATCGACATGTTAATATCCGTTTCGCCTTGCGTATATTAGTACATATCCGTGCCCATAGGGCTAATTATGATGGCTATAATATGTCCCCGCTGGCAAACTAGAGGAGAAGCATTTCCACGTGAAGTTGTTTTCCCCTTTGTTTTTATTCTGTTTGAACGCATTATTCCACAAGAAACCTGGATACCGATTTTTATACGGTCCTTGCTCTCATGGGGGCGTTTTATCCACATGTGGTGCATGGGGGAACACCAGTTGATATGGGCTTATGGAAATGTGTATTATCTCATTAGAAGGACATCTGTCTGTTGCTGAACATCTTATACAGAATATTGATTAAGACATTGGAAAAATACGACAACAAGTTATTTCCTGGCTCGTTAGAAGCGGGAATTGTGCGTGACGGTGCATGGCGACAAGATGGAACGGCTTCTTCCGATTAACTCGAGGACTTCAGAGGAATTCACCTTGAGGCGACAACATGTCAGCAAAATGACATGACAATACATTCAAGATAGCCCCTCGAACGAGAGAAGCGTGATAAAGTTTTCGTTGATGTGATCATGTGATATCATCATCTGTTGTTTGTCTGCTGACCAGAATTTATATATTGTTCAATTATTGTCTGGTTCTGAAGAGTCTATTTTCACATAGACCTCTCGGAGTGCGATAGTACCCAACTCCGTTGAATATCGGGACTATCGTCGTCAATGGACATTTCTGAAAGAAGAAAGCCGAAAGAACTGAACAAAATTGATATGGGGTAAACTGAATCAATCATTGTCTGAGAACACGATCGTCCTACATAAACAAACGCGTCATAACTGTAAAACATGGAAAGCTGCTGCACAAATGAATTTACTACATGTATATATCCATACATTTTGTAGCGTACGTGATACAACTGGTTTATGCAATATCACTTATCACATTATCACATTACTATCTCCGGTGATTATCCAATCAAAACACAGTATTCTGATATAATGAATGTATTTCTCTGGGTGGCAGTGAGTGAAAGAGAGTGTTCCCGGTTGCCGTTGCAGCCGGATTAACAACTGAATGAATGTCAATATTGAAAAACAAAGTTCATTAATAATTTAGGACATCGTCCTTCGTCTTTTACTAGAAAGAACGAAATTCAGCATCGGTACTAGTATGTATACTATAGTCCAGTCTTCTAAAATTTACACCTTCCTGCTAATAATAATTTCAACAAACGAGCACCAAATTTGCACAGTACTACCACGTTTTAGTCACTAGTTCTACATATAAAACAAGATTGGACTATTCTTGATGTTCCTTTCAGTTCAGATGACTTTATTAATAAGAGCGCTGTGGTAGAAAACACGTCTCTTCATATTAACTCGTTATAAAAGCTTTCTTCTACAATTCTTGATGTTTTAAGCGGTTCCAAGACAGTGATGACATTATCTTTGTGCTTGGAAAACAAGGATTTCGCACGATTGGTCAGGCCTAGCATCGGCATATTTGTGTCTGCTTCATTACATTGCATGATCGTAACATTATACGTATAGTAATGGAATTCATCAGTTTATGTGCCAGCTAAGAGAACAATCTTTCTCATGCACTTAATATAAAAGCCTCATCATATATGCTGTCAAATTCTATAATACCGATAGGAAATAATGGGAGTGAATTTCCATGGCGAATCTGTGCGAAAATCGAGACGAGAAACTCGCGGTTCGCTTTCCGTTACTGACTATCTTCTATGTTAAATCGACGTGACCCAGAAATGACATACGTACGTCTATAGTTTGGGAGCAAGTCTACACGAACAAATTGTGCAATACCAACATCAGATCCGACCTTCAATTACAACACATATAAGGGAAGTGTTCTCCAACCGTTGTTCATGTCCTCGTTCATAAGAGAACTGTCATTGTAAGCACCAAACTCCAGGCTGGTATAAATTGCCAATATATAAAATCAAGGTAGATTCTTATCAAACAGGGGCGGCCAGCGATGTTCTCATCATTTAATCCGTATAACTGATCCGCATTCTTCATGCAAGATAAATTTTTACGACCTTTCCCAGAGTGTAATAATAACATCCTAAGCAAAGTCGAAGTAGAGGTCAAATAAATGTTCGCAAGATATGAATTGTGGGTCCGAAGCACCAACATCACATGCATGTATCACATACACGTGAATGATCCGATGAACAATGTAAACTTCATCACAATCAGAAAATGTACAACATATACTGTTTAAACGGAGAAAATGGGAAACACTCGAAGCCGCTATCAGCAAATATCCCATCACCAAGATCGATTATGGAGTACCGGTAAACAAAGAATATGGGGATACGGCCAGCGGTTTTTTTTTGCCTCTTTTCTGACTGGCAACTGAAATTTAACATAGGGAATCATCGTTTTCGCCACAATATTAAAGTTCTCCTTGAGATATGTATAATATCATTTTTTGGAAATATGCAGACTTGTGACGTAATAATTGCTCTGTTGGGTTTTAACAGGCTTGACAATCATTTTTTTTTTGTATTCTTCCCCGCTGTCGACTGAAAGTTTTAAAATTTGGCAAAAGTTCTCTACATATATTGGGGAAAGCTTTTTTCCCCAACTTTGTCCTCGATTCCAAGCTTTCAATAAATGAGCTAAAACGGGTGGTTTTATTCGCATTTACTTTGAAAACAATACATGAAACCGGATAAAAACAGTTCGAATACGAAATCAGGAAATGTTGTATAACAAGATGGCGGAGTTTGAACTGTGTAGAGTTGGTGTGCCAAAATACGATTTTTTTTAATTGAAAAGGAGGATAATATAAGAAATTGCTTCACCTATATATTAAGATCCAAGAGTAGGAATATGTTAGAGACTGGCTTAATTTGCCCAGGGTCATTAGCATATGGAAGTGGGTTAATTGAGCTTCACAACAGTTGCATGTTTCAACGTTGGACCGTATATTGACATGTTAATATCCGTTCTGTCTTGCGTATATTAGTACATATCCGTGCCCAGAGGGCTAATTATAATGGCTATAATATGTCCCGATGGCAAACTAGAGGATAAACATTTCCGCGTGAATTCGTTCTCCCGTTTGTTCTCAATCGACTTGAAACATTATTCCACAAACTAACTGGATATTCCGGTTTTCGTGCGGTTGTAGCTCTTATGTGTCAAAGAGAGAAACACCATTTACTATGGGCTTATGGAAAAGTATGTTACAGTTACGCCTCACTTGTGCTACCACACTGCCTCAGGAAAACGGAAAATAATAGCAAGAATCAGTTATCGTAGAATCTATATATTCACGAGCTATAAGACTGATCAAAGTAGAAAATGTTGCGTATTACCAAATTATTATCATAATCTTAATCGTTAGAGATGCATGTTGAATTTATCGTCTCCTTAGGCAGGACGTCTTTCTGTTGCTAATAAACTTATAGAGAATATCAACTGTGTGTCTGTTTGCCAGAATTTATATATTGTTCAATTATTGCATGGTTACGAGAGGCCTATTTCCGCATAGTGTCCTCAGAGTGCGGTAGCACCCACTGGCGGTGACTATCGGCGAAGTATCATCATCAGAGGATATTTCTGGGAGAAGACGCTTGATGGATAGGCTGTGGTCGTCCAATCAAAACACAGTATTCTATAATATATCGTATAATAAATGTATTTTCCTGGGTGGTAATGGGTGAGAGATAGCATTTCCCGCTGCCGTTGCAGCTGAAGTAACAAATAGACATGAAAGACATTACTAATTCAGGGGGTCGTCCGAAATTCAATACTAGTACGTAGTCAAGTTTTTTAAAAATAGACATAGGTACCCTTCGGCAGACGGCAGATCAAATTGTATAATACATGCATTTACTTGTCCCACATATTAACAGTAAATGAAGACAGTCGTCTGAACTGATCGAAAGGAACATCAATAAAAGTCCAATCGTGTTTTATGAGAGCACTGGGATCGAAAACACGTCTTTCCATATGAACTCGTTAGGAAAGCTTTCCTCTACAATTCTTATTTTCTCAAGCGATTCCAACACAATGGTGATATTGTCTCCGTGCTCGGTAAACAAGGATTTTACATGATTGGTCAGGCCCAGCATCGGCTTCTTTTGTCTGCTTCATTACATTGCGTGAACGTGCCATTCCGCGTAAAATAATGGCAGTTATCAGTTTATTTAGCATGGGAACAACCTGTCTCTTGTAGGCCTACTTAATTATATTCTCGCCGTATATTGCGTCAAATTTTCTGTAATACTGTGAGAGATAAATGAGAGTGAAATGCAATGGAGAGTCCGTGGAAGATAGAGACTAGAAACTTGCGGTTCGCTTTCCGTTGCTGACTATCTTCTCCGTTAAATGGACGTGACCCCGAAAGGACATATGTACCTCTATAGTACGGAGGTCTACCCCAAAAATTATGCAATACCGTCAGATCCGACCATCAATAGCCAGCCGTTGTTCATGAAGAACTTCTTCGTCTATGAATGAATTGCTATTGTAAGCACCAAATTCCAGGCTGGTATAAAATGCAAATATATAAACACGGAAAGGACTCTTACACAATATAAACGATCAACAGGTTTCGAAGATGACGGCAAGGCATAATGATGGTCTCATCATTTGATACGTATAAACTGATCCGTATTCTTCATGCCAGACGAATTTTCAAGTTCGTGCCCAGAGTGTAATAATAACACCCGAAGGAGTCATCTATAACGCAAATAAATTGTGCATGGTATTCGGGTTAATGATTGACTGTTTGCAAACATGCAATCTCGCATACATGTTTCATGCAATTGGAGCGATATGCAAGAGGTGGGAAAAATTGACGACGTTTGGAGACTAAAAAACAACCATATGACACTACAGGAAAGCATCCCTCGGCACCTCACATTCAGATCCGAGAATCCACAGTATTCTCGGCTCTGAATTCTCGGACGTAGTCCGACTATCTCAGCCTCGCTTTTATCGCAGCTGTTCATTTGAAGACTTTGAAGTATCCACACGGTTCAAACAACTCATCTGGTGATAATAGATGAGCATCGTGGACGTCTGATGGAGAAAACGCCTCAAATATGAGGCAAACCTGGTAAATGCAAGAATACCCAGAAATAGTAACCTGTAATGCCCGACGTCGTACGGCTTAAATCCACGTGAGAAATCCGTCTTGCAGGCTTATGTGAACACTACATTCTAAATGTGTTAGCAAAATACTGAGGAGTACCTTTCGAGAATGAGCACATTTATCAGACAGGACGGATGAGAATCTACTTCCACTAGTGTGAAAACGCATTAAAGTTGAATAGCAAGCGTCAGATCCGACATTCACTATCCAGCCGTCATCCGTGAAAGAATTTCTGTGTCCATAATCAAAAGACCTATTTCGTTTGACAGTTAACACCAATTCCACATGTATATGATATAAAATTAACTTAAGATAAGATTCCTACAATAGAGAAGCGGTCAACACTTTTAAATAATTATAGCCAGAGAGGATGATGTCGTAATACACGGGTAGTGTAACTCCGAGAAACGTAAAGCTCATTTTGACTCAATAGGTCGGCTCTTTATTTTACCATCATCAGGACTGATGATGACAAAATAAAGAGCCGAAATATTGAGTCCAAATGAGCCTTACTTTTTCCGAGTTACACTACCCGTGTATTACGTCAAACTTAGCAGTGGAACTCAAGGATTCAAGATGATGTTCTTTACATGAAAAAATACCTTTAATAATTAATTAATTAATTAATATCTTTATCCAAATGAATTTCCACGTTTTCCAAGTATATATCCCAGTCACACTTTGACTGCGATTGTTCGCTTGATTACCATGGAGATAACACACATGATATTCGAACGCTCCCTAGCCCCGATTTATCTCTTCAGATTTTGCTTGATAAAACATTAAAACGCTCAACCTATGAATGACAAAATGTTAACGTTATTAGAGACAGAAAATGTACAACCTGTATTGTTTAAGCAGAGAAAATGGGAAACGCCTGCGAAGCCGCTATGAGCAAATATCCGGTCACCAACATCGATCATTGTGGAGACGGTGAAGATACCACCAGCTATACGGAGCGATTGCCTAATTAGCCTTCTTTTCTGACGGACATCAGAATTTAACAAAGAAATAACATATTTCACCAAAATAAGTTGACGTCGGGGTATGTATAATGTATTTTGGAAATACCGGTATGCAAAATTATGACGTAATTATTACCGGTCCTCTAGTCCTTAATTCCTCTCAGCCCGAGTCTATTCGCATTGTAGATGTTTCGAGAATATGAATGTACAGTCCCGATTAACGTGTAACGGTTAACCGTTTGTGATTGGACTGTTCGAATCGGAGGGGGGTGTGTTACCGCTGGAAGGATGGAAGAGCCAGTTCGGGAGCGCCAGTGGTTGGAAATGCATTCCCCCGTATTTCTCGCTTACCAGCGCGAGATAGGTGTTGCCTTTTATGTGGAAAATTCTTTACGGACTATGGATTGGGATGGCATTCCCATTTATGGACTATGAACTGTAATTTCGCTGGAAGGCGATTTTCCGGGTGTTCGCAACGGCGCCGGGGGGTGAAGAGTGGCCCCGGCTATATAAGCTCGAGCAGACGGAGGGAGCGTGTTCAGACCAGAAAGCCAGCGCTGGGTAAAGCACGTCCAGGTACAGCCTGTAACTTTCGATTTCGGCGTAATTTACGGTTGGGCCGTAAATGCAGTTGTTTTGGCCTGGGAGTCTAAAAGCTTGTACGATCCTGTAGCTAGTGTAACCTGTAAAAACACGCCAATCCAATGAGAATTTGCCAGCTCGCATTTTCGGTGATTGGACTGTTCGAATCGGAGGGGGGTGTGTTACCGCTCGAAGGATGGAAGAGCCAGTTCGGGAGCGCCAGTGGTTGGAAATGCATTCCCACGTATTTCTCGCTTACCAGCGCGAGATAGGTGTTGCCTTTTATGTGGAAAATTCTTTACGGACTATGGATTGGGATGGCATTCCCATTTATGGACTATGAACTGTAATTTCGCTGGAAGGCAATTTTCCGGGTGTTCGCAACGGCGCCGGGGGGTGAAGAGTGGCCCCGGCTATATAAGCTCGAGCAGACGGAGGGAGCGTGTTCAGACCAGAAAGCCAGCGCTGGGTAAAGCACGTCCAGGTACAGCCTGTAACTTTCGATTTCGGCGTAATTTACGGTTGGGCCGTAAATGCAGTTGTTTTGGCCTGGGAGTCTAAAAGCTTGTACGATCCTGTAGCTAGTGTAACCTGTAAAAACACGCCAATCCAATGAGAATTTGCCGGCTCGCATTTTCGGTGTGGAAACGTGTTTGTGGTTATACTATAGTTTAGGAAACACGACAGCGTGGCGTGTCTAGTGTAGTTGTGGGGTATTTTGTAATACTGTAATGAGACATGTGTTTGCCCGTAGCACATTCAGGCAACTCGCATGGTCTAACTTCAGTATAAAATAAGGCTTTTAGGTCTATACCAGTAGGTTGATAAGTTCGACATTATTGCTGTGCTATCCCGCTGCACTGGGACTAAAGCCACAATATTTAGGTGTCGATCTTGTTGACCGTGAAGCGGTATATGACAAAAGTTAGGGATTCCCTCCACCCCCTGAAATATGCAACTGCACTAAATACAGAGGTAAATCAACCAAGTTTCCCCCTGCCATAATCCTACGACGTATCGTGTAGCCTGTTTATTCGGCGCAGACGGCCGGGCAACGCTATACGGGACGGAAACGGTCGCAGTTATTACAGCCGGGCGGTGCGAGTAAAGGCACAGGCGGGCGAGCCGTTTTCGTCGGGAAACATCGATAAACTGGGCCGGACGCTTTGGGAGCAAGAAAGGTCGCAGACAGTTACACAGACGGCGTATAGCTGGCCAAAGACAAGTTACAGATACAGCTCACAGATCACACAAGCAAGATACAGAACACAGATTCCACAAGAAGGATATGTGTATTTATCACACATTACAAGCAAATTAAGACACACAGATCATAAACAGTACAGTACAAGTCCCGACATACAGATCACAGATTATACAGTCAAGAAAGCTACAGAACACAGACCCCACAAGAAGGATATGTGTATTTATCACACATTAAAGAAAGATACACAGAGCACAGACAACACAGAAAAAGATAAGACATACAGATCACAGACCGCACAGTAAAGGCAGGATACGGTGCAGGCGGGCTTCGTTTTACCGATGTAAAAGTGGTAACAAGACTTACAGACTGTACAGTCAAGCCAAGGCACAGATTACAGCCAGTGAAGAACAGACAGGGTCAAAGACAAGATACAAGTTACAGACAGTAAAGAAAAGACAAGGCACAGCACAGACAGGCTTCCCCTCCCGAGAAACGTTGACTAAACGTGAAATCTATAGACCTGCGACCGGGTCGCAAAAGGTCGCAGAAGGTCTCAAAAGGTCGCAGTGGCTTGCGACCGGGTCGCAGAGGGTCGCCAACGACAGTTGACATGCAGTAATGATGTTTCATCGGTACCAGATGAAATGGTAATACAATATATACCCAAGTAATTGTCCTGACGGTCACGGAGAGTGAGTGGTGCGTGGTGCTTACCTGAGAGATCGTCGTGAAGTTGTGTAGTCACAGGCGTGTCTATAGACGGGTCGCAGCAGCCGTAAGGGTTGAGACGCCGGGCTATACTTACCTGTGCGGGAAGCAGACTGGTGAGCTGACAAGTTAGGGTCAGGCTCCGACGACTGGGGGTGAAGAACACGCCGGGTTGCCACGTCTCTGGAGAGAGCGTTACCGCGTAACGTTCCAACGGGCCGTGACGTTTCAGCGACTTGGGGCCATATCTGGAGAGAGCGTCACTGCCGTGACGTTCCAACGCCTGAGGGTATATATATATTGGGGAGAACGTTACCGCCGTAACGTTCCAACGGGCCTTGACGTTTCAACGACTGGGTGTCTTGTCTGGAGAGAGCGTTATATCCTTAACGTTCCAACGACGGGGTGCCATCCCTGGAGAGAGATTGGGATGTGTATATTCCACTAACCCTGATGGCGTACCGTGCGGCCGCACACGAGACTACGGGGTATACGCCAAACATGATGACGTTTGGCCGGGAGGTGACGCTACCAGCTCACCTGACAGTTGGGGCTCCTCCGAGTGAGAGAGCGGAGCCCATGCCGTGGGTCGGGGACCTTCGTGACAACTTAGTCGACGTCCACGAGGATGCGAGGGAAAATAGTGGGAAGGCCCTGAGACGGCAGAAGCGCCTTTACAACCTGAAGGCCAAGGCGCAAAGATTCGGCCCCGGACACCAGGTCTATCTGCATACCGTAGTGACCCGGCCAGGACAGATACGGAAGCTTCGAGACCGGTGGCTGGGACCGTTTGTGGTGGAGGCGGCATTGTCGGACGTTACCTACCGGATCCGGAGTGACGACGGGAGGCGACAGGTCGTCCATGTTGACCGGGTCAAACCATGTTATCCGCGGCTGGACGTGGAGGGTGACGATACACCGTCGGAGAGCGACAGTGACGATGGCGGCGACCAGCAGGGGCCGGAAACGGCTCACGCGGGGCCTTACGCCGTGACCCACCCGGTAGCCGTGCAGCCACCCATAGGCCAGCCCCAGACGAGCCGGAGTGGACGCGTCATCCGGCCGCCGGCCTGGCAGGGCGAATTCGAGTTGGAACCACGGGGGACGCCGGATAGCGAGGTGGAGGACGAACGCGAGGAAGTGGCCGAGGGTGAGGCAGCCCCCACGCACGCGACGACGACCCGCGGTCGGCGAGTGGTGAAGCCTCGCAGGTTGCACGACTACGTGCTGGCGTCCCAGCCCGTGTACCGTAAGAGGGGGGAAGCCCGACCCCTCCAGCTGAGCGTGCAGCCCAGTGGACCTAATGTCGTGGGGCGGCTCTGCTAGCCGCCCATGTAATTCTGTGAAGGAAATCTGTGGACCTAATGTCGTGGTGGCCCGGCCAGACCGCCGGAGGGCGGTCACCTAGTGATTTCGCCGGCCCTGATGGCCCGTAATTGGCGAGCAGTTTTGTTTAAATTGATTCAAACTGTACAACTGGAACTGTAACGTCACACTGGACGGAGGGACCCGTACGGCCATGACGGGGACGTCATGATTTGGAAAGGCGGGGGCAGTGTAACGGTTAACCGTTTGTGATTGGACTGTTCGAATCGGAGGGGGGTGTGTTACCGCTGGAAGGATGGAAGAGTCAGTTCGGGAGCGCCAGTGGTTGGAAATGCATTCCCCCGTATTTCTCGCTTACCAGCGCGAGATAGGTGTTGCCTTTTATGTGGAAAATTCTTTACGGACTATGGATTGGGATGGCATTCCCATTTATGGACTATGAACTGTAATTTCGCTGGAAGGCGATCTTCCGGGTGTTCGCAACGGCGCCGGGGGGTGAAGAGTGGCCCCGGCTATATAAGCTCGAGCAGACGGAGGGAGCGTGTTCAGACCAGAAAGCCAGCGCTGGATAAAGAACGTCCAAGTACAGCCTGTAACTTTCGATTTCAGCGTAATTTACGGTTGGGCCGTAAATGCAGTTGTTTTGGCCTGGGAGTCTAAAAGCTTGTACGATCCTGTAGCTAGTGTAACCTGTAAAAACACGCCAATCAAATGAAAATTTGCCAGCTCGCATTTTCGGTGTGGAAACGTGTTTGTGGTTATACTATAGTTTAGGAAACACGACAGCGTGGCGTGTCTAGTGTAGTTGTGGGGTATTTTGTAATACTGTAATGAGACATGTGTTTGCCCGTAGCACATTCAGGCAACTCGCATGGTCTAACTTCAGTATAAAATAAGGCTTTTAGGTCTATACCAGTAGGTTGATAAGTTCGACATTATTGCTGTGCTATCCCGCTGCACTGGGACTAAAGCCACAATATTTAGGTGTCGATCTTGTTGACCGTGAAGCGGTATATGACAAAAGTTAGGGATTCCCTCCACCCCCTGAAATATGCAACTGCACTAAATACAGAGGTAAATCAACCAAATTTCCCCCTGCCATAATCCTACGACGTATCGTGTAGCCTGTTTATTCGGCGCAGACGGCCGGGCAACGCTATACGGGACGGAAACGGTCGCAGTTATTACAGCCGGGCGGTGCGAGTAAAGGCACAGGCGGGCGAGCCGTTTTCGTCGGAAAACATCGATAAACTGGGCCGGACGCTTTGGGAGCAAGAAAGGTCGCAGACAGTTACACAGACGGCGTATAGCTGGCCAAAGACAAGTTACAGATACAGCTCACAGATCACACAAGCAAGATACAGAACACAGATTCCACAAGAAGGATATGTGTATTTATCACACATTAAAGAAAGATACACAGAGCACAGACAACACAGAAAAAGACAAGACATACAGATCACAGACCGCACAGTAAAGGCAGGATACGGTGCAGGCGGGCTTCGTTTTACCGATGTAAAAGTGGTAACAAGGCTTAGAGACTGTACAGTCAAGCCAAGGCACAGATTACAGCCAGTGAAGAACAGACAGGGTCAAAGACAAGATACAAGTTACAGACAGTAAGGAAAAGACAAGGTACAGCACAGACAGGCTTCCCCTCCCGAGAAACGTTGACTAAACGTGAAATCTATAGACCTGCGACCGGATCGCAAAAGGTCGCAGAAGGTCGCAAAAGGTCGCAGTGGCTTGCGACCGGGTCGCAGAGGGTCGCCAACGACAGTTGACATGCAGTAATGATGTTTCATCGGTACCAGATGAAATGGTAATACAATATATACCCAAGTAATTGTCCTGACGGTCACGGAGAGTGAGTGGTGCGTGGGTCTTACCTGAGAGATCGTCGTGAAGTTGTGTAGTCACAGGCGTGTCTATAGACGGGTCGCAGCAGCCGTAAGGGTTGAGACGCCGGGCTATACTTACCTGTGCGGGAAGCAGACTGGTGAGCTGACAAGTTAGGGTCAGGCTCCGACGATTGGGGGTGAAGAACACGCCGGGTTGCCACGTCTCTGGAGAGAGCGTCACCGCCGTGACGTTCCAACGACTGGGTGCCGTATCTGGAGAGAGCGTTACCGCGTAACGTTCCAACGGGCCGTGACGTTTCAGCGACTTGGGGCCATATCCGGAGAGAGCGTCACTGCCGTGACGTTCCAACGCCTGAGGGTATATATATATTGGGGAGAACGTTACCGCCGTAACGTTCAACGACTGGGTGTCTTGTCTGGAGAGAGCGTTATATCCTTAACGTTCCAACGACGGGGTGCCATCCCTGGAGAGAGCGTTACACCCGTAACGTTCCAACGACGGAGGAAGAGAAGGGCCAGCAGCCAGGCCGCCCTTATCCCCAGAAGAGAAGGGCCAGCAGCCAGGCCGCCCTTATCGCGCATAGACATAAAGCGCTATATTAACTATAAAGCTATATGCATGCACTTCCATATATATATTATTGATATATATAACATCAAGCTTAACTGCACACACTCTCTTCTATGGTCCACATATACATGAAGGGTACGTATCCGTTAACCTTATGTGCACACACCAACTGTACGTATCCGTTAACTTTATATGCACACACCAAGTGTACGTATCCGTTAACCTTATGTGCACACACCAAGTGTACGTATCCGTTAACCTTATATGCACACCCCAAGTGTACGTATCCGTTAACTTTATATGCACACCCCCTCTCATATCACGTTTATATATACGTCAAGTTTATTTGCATACACTCTCCTAGTGTCTGTACATATATGTAAATATTATAACGGTACATCTCCTTAGACATTCTGTCTAAGCCACGCGGTTCTACGCTATTATTTGTAACCGCGTATACTATTTGTGCAGAATATACCATAATAGACCTTTACATTAGCGTCAGTCATCCTTATAGGGTTGTGATCATCTCTTCGAGCCCCGGATCTCTACTAGTGAAGGGGTTAACGACGGTGACGGCCAGAATGCCAGTGGGCAATCCCGGTTATTGATTCGTTTTCTCGTAAACACCACGACTGGTCCTGCTCGTACACGTTACAAACGCATGACCTTCCATTTTTGAAAATGAATTCTACCTGGTTCTTAACATCTTTTTCACTTCGTGAGCCCTGAGATCAGATAACTGGTATCATGTACGCCTGATGCATGTCTATTGTTGTCTATCAACAGATAATAGAACGGCGGCCTATATTGGCTGATATTGCAAAAGTCGAAATTGATAACGGCGAATGGCAGTTGTACCAGTTTCTCCTATAAAGTGCTATTCAAAGCAAGATTCGAACGCTGCAACGAACGATATGTGTTGCTTTCAGTACTTGAACAGAGGAAAACTCTCCCGGAGTTGTAAAATCCGAATCTTATAGGTACCACAGCACACAATCGTTTGCCACATAACGAGGGAAAACCTGAAATTGTTTCGTGGTAAACTAGCGACGATGGGGCTCTATAAGAATGAACGATTATCTTTTGTCGTCATCAAACCGGTCGTTTCCTTCGTTCGGTATGTATTCCCATGGGGAGAATTTGCATCTACATGTAACCGATGGAAACATGAACTTCTCAATATTACGGAGTTCATCAGTTTACACCAAAAGAAATGTTCAGTGAAAACCAGTAGGCATTGGACTTCTGAGCAATATATGTGTGTTCATATGTAATATACAATCGTCGGGTCGGAGAGGTTGGCGCTCTGAATAGCCGGTCAGATGGCTGCATTCATTGACGTTGTTCACTCGACGCCATCAAAACCAGTCATTTTATTCTTTCTACTTCTTCGTGCGAACCATGCAACATTTTCACCATATATTCAACGTGAATAATTTTGGTTATCATAGTTATGGAGATATATTAAGACATCAACACGATATGGTTATTTTTTACATTTAATTTTTCATTGAAATAGAGCAAAATATCATATAATGACATCGAATAAGGCGCCAGTTGACTTTAATTCTCTTGATATATCTACTGTGTATAAGTAATGACTTTGGAATGTACCGAGTTTTGATACGCAAAACGATCAAAGAATTTAAACCCCTTGTACAGTATTCCCCTTCCACTGAAAATTGGGATAATTCCTTTGAATAGAAAGAATAGAACGGATTCTTGATTCAAATTTTGGAAAATTAACGTGTTCTCGTGTTAGGGAATATGTTATACACACACAGGTAAACATATTGTCGTTAATAGTATTCAAATGTTAGAAGGGATATTTTTACTATTAAAAAAAACATTAAAAAGTAATCTGCAAACTTGAAACCACAACGTGTTTGTTCTGTGGAGGATGATTGAAAACTGAGCCGCCGGATCTGATCCGTATACTTCTTCATTATATAAACTATACGCGGATCTACTTCGGTTGCTTAATTACTCAATAACCTTGAGATCTCTTGGGTAATATTATACTGGTCAGTGATACGGATACTTCCAGATGATTGGAAGCTGTTGACCTCTTCTCACTTGCGAGAAATTAGCTTATATGTATAAATCTTTATTTAATCCCAGCTTCTTGTGCTAAAGTTGTCTTTTGAATAAGTGCTTTCAACTAAGGACGCTGACATTCCTTGATATTCACTAGCCTTGCTCTCTGAACTTCGCAGTCATCGAAGCTCTAAACGTGATAGGAAATTGACAGCATGCATTGAAGCTATAACAGGACTGCTAAAAGATACCAATAACGGGCATGCGATCGGTTAGAATTGCCTGAGAATTCTCAATTCAGGTTTCCGATCCCTCATTGCTCAGAGGTGAGTTCTGTTTCTATAATCGAAAACCCGCTGTCACCAAACACCAATAACACCGAACTTTAAGCAGGCTTCTACAATAGACAGTATCATTAATATTCATCTGTAATTCTCGCTTGACTAATAACCGTTTCAATAATGATTGACACTATTCGGCCATCACTATAAACAGACAGACGGACAGGCTAAATGAATTCGGAACTAAGATAATTTTTTTCATCACCTCTCCAAATTCCTCACTTTCTTCGATATTTGGAGATGTAGACGGTGTTTCTACATCTACTCGCGGTACTATACCGAATGTTCCCGAATGTAACATCAAAAGAAAATTCCATAAGGTCTCAATTAATCATTACGGTCCACTTATAATTCTTACATAATACACGATTACTGTACTTCAAAGAATGACAAATTCGTGATGTTGTAGAGAAGATGTTTACATTTCGGTCTATGTTAGGCCATGTCTATATTAAGCAATAACTGTTAGGTAAAAGATATTAAATATTTGACCTAGCAAGTATTACTTGCTGACGATGGCCTAACATAGACCGGAATATATTCTTTACAACATTATAAATTTGTCATTCTTCCGAGTTACACTAGTCGTGTAGTATCAATTAATATTTCTTAAATCTTGAAAAAATGTCCGATAACATGCTTAATACCATTCAAGGACTATGCATTTGATTTTGTCGTGAATATTCCAAAGCGAGGAAGCAAACAATTGAATACTTTATGCAACGAGCCCATATCAAAACACCATTTCGTGATTTGTATCTTTTACCTGTATAGATTTGGTAATAATAGTGTCATGCGACAAAAGTTATTGATTTTTGACATGGAGATTATTTATGATCCGCTACTCTCTAAAATAATTAGGTTGAAACTCAATCTAAAAGACTGAAAACGATAAAATGAATCTCTTGTAGACAGAAAATTTAATCTAATAGATTGAAATTTTCAATCTAATCGATGGAATATTCAATCGCATAGATTGGTCACAAAGTCCAATCTGATAGATTGAGTTTTCAATCTAATTATTTTAGAGAGTATATTATATTAGAGAGTATATATATTGGCGACGTATCATATACATCCATTACCATTTGAATTTGAGTCGATATTAAGTAACATAGAGATGGAACGATTCTAACCGGAGAATGCATTGAAACCATATCTATTATCGAACAATTCGGGCTAAGATAAATTTCTTGATACGGTATCTGGAGAGATTCAGTGATTAATACCGAACTGTTTTTGATGAAACACGGTGTATATCTTAAAACTGAGAATAATAGTTCGAGAAATTTGATAAACTTTGCGGAAGCTCAATTCGAGCAGAGAAGAGCATACGTAATTATGTAAGCAACTGAATAACCATTGTAACTATTAAGGACTACTTTGTCGTAAACAAAACCCATAACGTATAAAGGTCATTACATATGATACAAAGAAGCATTACCACTCTGGTAATCATGTACATCATGCAGAAGGTATTGGAAGAGGAATACTGAAAGATAATATTAGAGCGTATTTTGAAAGGAACGATGTATAAAAAGGTTTTATATATCGTCCTTTTCAAAATACGCTGTAATACCGGTACTGATATCTAATACACTCCAACTGTAGCAACCACGGCTATGTGTACAGATCAATGTTGATTCAAGGAATTAGCTTAATTTGAATACTGCAGAGTGACTTAGATATTTTAATATACACAAGAAAAAGTATGGACAGACATGCTGGAAATTTATACAAAATAAGAAAGGACTTACCGATAATATCTCATAGTTGCTGTACAACTTATGCCCGTATTCATCGACGAATTAACGTCACAATATCGTGTTGTCTCATTGTGCGCTACTTTAATGAAAACTTGTTAATTTTGTGGAAAGTTGCTTGCTGATTTGCTTGATGATTAAATAGAACTCATATCTTTTTTACATTAGTTTATGTGACATAAGGCTGCCAGAAATATAGATGCATTATATTAATACAACTGTCATATAGCGCGACCAGATTTGCATGGCAAATCACTCAAGGTACATAATTATCGGGCTGCAGTTTGAATCAGCATTCCTCCTTAATTTGAGATCCAGATATCTGCAGTGTCAGCCGACGGCCTTGAAGAACGGGCAAAAACAAATACTGTATCATTTAGATGTGCTCTAGGTTAACCAGTTTGTTTTCTACCATGACTATAGTTGGTCATGGAACAGAACCCAACAATTCGTATCTTTATGCTATTTTCATAATTCGTGAAAAAGCCTAGTATAAAGTAACAATCCCGATGAACGACAGTTTCGCGGCGTAGTGTGACGATATATGAAGACAGTCCTAATCGATTTCTGGACAACGGAGCCATTCCTCTGCGACACCACTTTCAGAGAGGACAGTTAAGGGTGATAAACAAAGAAACTAACGAGAGATCCTGAAGGATCTTGGCGCCCACCATTGTCCGATAATTGCAAGCTAATGACAAGAGGATCTTTTTGTTCATTCTTACTAAGAACAAACGATTGATTTGTACTTTTGCTTGCAGAATTGAGTAAAAAAAAGGGACACTGGAAAACACCAAGATATTATATTTATAAGTTTCAGGAATTTCAAGATTTCTAGAAACTGTACTTGATGTCGGTTGTTATAGTACAAGTGAAATGAGCATAGTTAGTCTGAAAGTGAATGTCCGGAGGATCATTCGTCTTCATTTTGTAGTATTTTGTTTGCATGTGTCATCATTGGGTACTGGAAGCGAAGACAAATCTCTTTGACACGTTGGCATGAGCTATGAAACATATGTACCTAAGATTTTATGATTAAGAACAAATGCTAATTCTGTTCTGTTTCCTGGGCTAGTTTGAAATATCTCTTTTAAGATACCATGCCCTCGAAAATAGTAAGATGATACACAACTTAATACTGAGGGGATTCGGTCCGTGCAGTAATGTTGAAATTTTGAAAGTGTCTGATTCCTGATTATCTCCCTTGGATCGAAACGCGCAGTAGTCTACAGTTGTCGGGTTGTGACGTTGCGTCCCAAGAGTGACATCCCTTCATGTAGCCGACCCGTCGGCAGACGAAACGGTGGGCAGTTCACTAGCAACGGCATGGACTACAGTGAACTGATTTAACATTTGAAGAAATATATTTTAATTCGGAATCATTTGAACTCCTTGATATAGAAGGTGAAGGTGTGGATATTCTCTATACTCAATATATAGGATATGCCCCACCGTTTGATGAGCCGACTCTTGTGATAGGAAACCTCACAACTCTGGAATACCTTATTAATTTGAAGCGTAACTTGGATATTGGAATCGGACCAAAAAAGGTATCTTGCACAATTAGGCCCCATGTGGGACCTGTGTACCAATTTCAGAAAGATCCATTAACTAGTTCCTGAGAATTCACGATAATGTTTTATGGGGAAATTCAGGATGGACGCCTGGCGGCCATATTGGATTTTGGAATATGACCAAGAAACGTAAATTACACAACTAGACCATAAGGGGAACCTGTTTACCAAATTTGACAAAGATCCATGCAGTAGTTCCTGCGAATTCACGATAACAAAATTTCATGGGGAAATCCAAGATGGCCGCCTGGTGGCCATATTGGATTTTCGAAACGGACCAAAAAAGGTATCTTGCACAACTGGACCTCAAGGGGAACCTGTGTAGCAAATATGAGAAAGATCCATGCAGTAATTTCCTGAGAATTCACGATAACAAAATTTCATGGGGAAATTCAAGATGGCCGCCTGGCGGTGATATTGGATTTCAAATCGGACCGAAAAAGGTATCCTGCACAACTAGACCCCAAGGGGAACCAAATTTGAGAAAAATCCATACAGTAGTTCCTGAGAAAATCGAAGATGGCCGCCTGGTGGGCATATTGGATTTTCAAATCAGACCAGAAAAGATATCTTGCACAACTAGACCCCAAGGGGAACCTGTGTACTAAATTTGAGAAAGATCCATGCAGTAGTTCCCGAGAAATCGGGATAACAAAGTTTCATGGGGAACTCCAAGATGGCCGCCTGGTGGCCATATGGGAATTTCGAATCGGACCAGAAAAGATATCTTGCACAACTAGACCCCAAGGGAAACCTGTGTGCCAAATTTGATAATGATCCACACAGTAGTTCCTGAGAAATCGCGATAACAAAGTTCCATGGGGAAATCCAAGATGGCCGGAGCAAAAAAGGTATCTTGCACAGCTAGACCCCAAGGGGAATCTGTGTACCAAATTTAAGAAAGATCCATGCAGTAGTTACTGAGAAATCGCGATAACGAGAATTGTTTACGGATGGACTGACTGACTTACTGACTGACGGACGACGGACCACGGACGAAAAGCGATTTGAACAGCTTGAATAGCATCTAAAATTGTCGTTCAGAGCGACTCTGTGTCCGATTTCAAGAAATAAATCATTGTTTTACTCGTGATTTTACTTATCTCGAAGTTTTGAGTTAGGGATAAAACACCGTTCGTTACCCTCATATGATATTCCAGTAAGTCTGACTTGTGATCTCAGTGATGGGGAGTGATCACAAGTTGAATTTTCGAATCGGACCAAAAAAGATATCTTGCACAACTAGACCCCAAGGGGAACCTGTGTACCAAATTTGAGAAAAATCCATGCCGTCATTCCGGAGAAATCGCGATAACAAAGTTTCATGGGAAAATCCAAGATGGCCCCCTGGTGGCCATATTGGATTTTCGAATCGGACCAGAAAAGGTATCTTGCACAACTAGACCCCAAGGGGAACCTGTGTGCCAAATCTGAGAAAGGTCCACGCAGTAGTTCCTGAGAAATCGCGATAACAAAGTTTCATTGGGAAATCCAAGATGGCCGCCTGGTGGTGATATTGGATTTCAAATCGGACCGAAAAAGGTATCCTGCACAACTAGACCCCAAGGGGAACCAAATTTGAGAAAAATCCATACAGTAGTACCTGAGAAATCGCGATAAAGTTTCATGGGGAAATCGATGATGGCCGCCTGGTGGGCATATTGGATTTTCAAATCAGACCAGAAAAGATATCTTGCACAACTAGACCCCAAGGGGAACCTGTGTACTAAATTTGAGAAAGATCCATGCAGTACTTCCCGAGAAATCGGGATAACAAAGTTTCATGGGGAAATCCAAGATGGCCGCCTGGTGGCCATATGAGAATTTCGAATCGGACCAGAAAAGATATCTTGCACAACTAGCCCCCAAGGGAAACCTGTGTACCCGATTTGAGAATGATCCACGCAGTAGTTCCTGAGAAATCGCGATAACAAAGTTCCATGGGGAAATCCAAGATGGCCGCCTGGTGGCCATATTGAATTTTCGAATCGGACTAAAAAGATATCTTGCACAACTAGACCCCAAGGGGAAGCTGTGTACCAAATTTGAGAAAAATCCATGCCTTAATTCCGGAGAAATCGCGATAACAAAGTTTCATGGGAAAATCCAAGATGGCCCCCTGGTGGCCATATTGGATTTTCGAATCGGACCAGAAAAGGTATCTTGCACAACTAGACCCCAAGGGGAACCTGTGTGCCAAATTTGAGAAAGGTCCACACAGTAGTTCCTGAGAAATCGCGATAACAAAGTTTCATTGGGAAATCCAAGATGGCCGCCTGGTGGTCATATTGGATTTTCGAATCGGAGCAAAAAAGGTATCTTGCACAGCTAGACCCCAAGGGGAATCTGTGTACCAAATTTGAGAAAGATCCATGCAGTAGTTACTGAGAAATCGCGATAACAAGAATTGTTTACGGATGGACTGATTGACTTACTGACTGACGGACGACGGACCACGGACGAAAAGCGATTTGAACAGCCCACCAGATGGTGGACTAATAAAATAGCATCTAAAATTGTCATTCAGAGCGACTCTGTGTCCGATTTCAAGAAATAAATCATGGTTTACTCGTGATTTTACTTATCTCGAAGTTTTGAGTTAGGGATAAAACACCGTTCGTTACCCTCATATGATATTCCAGTAAGTCTGACTTGTGATCTCAGTGATGGGGAGTGATTCATAGCCAAAAAAAAAAGTGACTATCAGCGAAAAAGGAGTAAGTTTAGACTATGACGGACAAATTTGTTGCTGGATATAGGTTATTCAGACTTGCAGGCTGGAACAGCTAAATAGGTTATTCATGGTTGTTCAGGCGTGAATCGTATAACTGCATGGGTTACTTATAAGCAAGTAGACGGGAATCGAATAGCTGAATGGGGTGTTACCCAGGCTTGTATCTCAGAATCGCACAGTTGGAAATGTGATCCAGGTCTGTAGGCCAGAATGCATAGGTTATTCAGGCGTGTAGGATGAGAATATATTTTGCTTGTTACGGTGAGCCTGACTTACTTTACCATACCATACTTTAATACGTAATTATACGATACGTATTATGACATACAGCCAATATTGTGATATTGAATTCAAGCAAACAGAGAAAACTAGGATCTTGAACTGACTACGGAAATCCATTTCTACACAAGAATACGAGGGTATCTAATATTACCGATACTTGTGTTGTGCCTTACAGACAGAAGTTAATTGCATGTGATGCGAACAGATAAAGTAAAATATAAGCAAGAATGAATATAGCCATAAGACCAATGCTATCAATAAGATTTAAAAGGTCGATATAATGTGAGTGAGCACTTTGAAATGTTTGAAATATTAATTGCACACGATGCAAACTAAAAAATACAATATCCAAGAATAATTGTAGCCAAAGGACCAACGATTTAAGATTCAACTGGACGATATAATCGGAACAAACACTTTTAATATTTGAAATATTAAATCGAAATTTCGAAAATTTGAGTGAAACTTATGTCATAAGAATATCAGGGGATAACATTTTAATTGAAATTTCAAGAGATTAACAATTTTGACTCCGGATAGTGAAATTCTGGAACATTCACTTTGACCTCTGAAAGATTTCAAAAAGATCGATTTTGAAAGATCTCAATCTTGCTACCATCCCGATCTCTGTACAAAATTGTAATAACCTATTTGTTAACTCCTCTAGATACCGAGGACTTCCAACAGCCCGTGTCAAAACATAACAATATATTTCTGTGTAACAAGTAACAATGTTTAAACATATGGCATGTATGGTAATTGATATCGCATGAATGGTTGAACAAGGCCGCCATATGATATAACTTTCATGTTAAACGTATATCCAATTGCCAGCCCAGAAAATTGTACACATAAACAGACAGAAATAGATATACACTTCTTGCACAGTAGCATACATAAGACATCTCTTCAATAAATTATACTAGGCATAGATCTGTTAAGTCAGATATCTATAAGTCAGCCGTGGTTGAATTCAACACGCCTCAATTACCGCAACGTCAAATGCGTCTTCGTATCATTGCTTTTTTTAACGATGGCTGCAATCCAGTAATTGAGATAAAATTCCGAGTCACGCTTTCACTGTAGTATGATGGTATTTTTAATAGGGAATATGTCTATCTCTTCATATAAACAGCACCTGCGTAGTAAAATGCTCCGCTACACAAAAAAAGAAAAACATGGAGAAAACCACGTGTTGATGCCATCTACATGAAAGTATCATTGGAGTAGGTAAAACACAATTTATATAGCTGTAACATCTTCACCTCCGTTATCGAGGCCATCTTGAGACCGATGTATCACCACCTTTCCTCCAAGAAGCACTGTGTCTTTGGGGGTAAATCGAACACGTAATCTGTATCCATTTTTGTTTTCTTCGACGATAGAATTCTGCGTTCTGCTGCGCCCCTCATAGGAGCCGCTACTCGAGGAGGACTGCTCACGACATCTCGTGGATAAGCGTTTGGCGGCATGTATACATGTGTAATCCTCGGTCATCGACATACACTCTGACATGGTAGCTCCCCGACTGTTGTATTTATTAAGAAGAGCTAATTTCTGTGGGCAGAACACTTCCATTAAACCTCTTTTTAGTTTAATATTGAAAAAGCCATACCACAAAGGATTTAATGCGCTCTGCAACAGTGCAACGGTTTCAGCAAAGGCCATCACTGATGCTGGTATTTTGTATTTATACTCACTATATATATAGATAAGGGTTGTCACGAAGTACGGCGTCCAACATGCAATAAAGCTTAATATTATGGCCAGGGTCATTTTTATAGTTTTGATTTTAGCCCGAGGGATGGCCCGTTTGTCTGAAATGGACCGTCGAAGAGGGACAACACACTCCGAGACAGCAGTCACTTCCTTCCCTTGTCGCCACACTACTAACACAACATTGATGTAACAATAGGAAATTAAAATCGCCGGAATGATCAGGATGTAAATCGCCAACCAAGTGAAATAAATCTTCCTTTGCCACCAAGCGGTATATCCTCTACTTAAACACTTGTACTGTATTTTACCATCAGGGTGAATGCCGAATTTTGTTTGAACAAATATGAAAAGTTGAGGCATGGCGAACATGAATGCCAAAATCCAAGCTATCGCGATCATTTTTCGAGCTCTGCTTAAAGTAGTTGCAAATTTTAAGGGTCTACATATGGCCATGTACCTGTCAAAACTCATGGCAGTCAGGATGAAGGTGGTGCTGGCTAAGGTCACGATTTGAAAATAAGTTATGATTTTGCAGGCAGCAGCTCCGAGAACCCACTCCCCAAAGGCTACAAAGAGGATTTCTGACGTCATGGTAAAACAGCATACTGCTAAATCTCCAATGGCAAGGTTGATGATAAAGATGTTAACTCTGCTGTTTCGTTTTCGGTATTTACTACACGATAGCACAATGAGAATGATCACATTACCCACTAACGTTATCAGCATTATCACAGACAAAGTCGCAACTCGTTGTATCACGGAAGGAGTCCATATTTCGTCATACGGCACAAAATTGTTCACGGTGCTCGTAACATTTGTATTTTGCAAAAGTTCAAGACAGGTAAGATTCCCTTTGAAATTAGTAATGTTTTCACCGGTTTGACAAACTATTTGCTCCGGTGTTCCCCGCGAATAATTGTCGTAACGAAATGCGTCTGTATGGTAACTGCTATCTGGCACGGAGTATTCCAAATCCCCTGTCTCTGTCATTTTCCACGGCAGGCGGTATTCTCAGAAGTCAATTGTAGATCCAGACTGCTAGTCCCTGCAATGGTAAAAGCGAATCAGTACATATCAGTTTCAGAGAAATTCGATCACATTAAAAGCCGTCAAACGCATCGATAGTTTGGCCTCTACAACTACTCCATGTTAATGAGCTATATGACTATTTCTCGTCAGGGTGCTGGTTATGAGACAGGTATATTAGAGGCGCACTTCCTCGCCTGTTCAAACATAACTCCACCCAATCAATACTGTCGGTTGGAGTTGCCAAGACAAGGGAACCCACGCTTTCACGAATCTGAATAAATATACTATTTCCTACAGCAGGACAATGCTGTAATGGCATACCAATGGACCAAGACTGGGCAGGTAATGACGTCCAAATTCATTTTCTCTGTTAGCATAATTCCCGTTATGGACAAGTCAATTGTGCACACGTACGTCTCCTTTAGAGTGTGGACGAAACCGCTTTTGCTTTCCCAGACAATCTACATAATGATATCACGAGACGTCACATCGACATAGTGTCAGGTTTAATACATCCGCATGAAGCAGTGTATATCGGCATGCTGTGTGAGCTAATAAGGGTCGATTATAAAGCGCCGCACGGGAGTAAGCATGATCGTTAAAGTATGGAAGGCTGTGGTTTACTATTATAGCGATCATATTGATCAGGTCAAATATATTCTTCGCGGGTGTTCATAACAGAGTTGGATAAGACTTAAACTATCATTCAACTGGATACTTAATTATTGTTTTATTGAGCTTAACATAGCAAGATTAATCGGATACCAACAGAAGCTAAAACTAGCCCCTATTATGTGGAATACCTACTGACATTATGTTTTTTTTGTGAAGGTGTCAACTATGTTTAAAAACCAGCAAATGTCTAATTAGTCTCCAATATTCCATTGGGTTATAATAAAGCCACAGACGGCATGCAGTGCTTGATGATAGGTCGATTAAACTACAAGGAAAAATTACATTTCTTTACAAGATAATGATTTGACCCCGACATTTAATATGTTGCCTAATATGTTGCTTAACCTTATCTGGCCTGGAAGGCGGAGGGGGGCAAAACTACCAAACTTTTTGGAGAGCTGAAACTCCGGGACTTTATAGTTTATCATATTGGAGTCATTTTGAGCCTATTTGCACAGCCCCCCGAGCAGGGGATTATCGGTAAATCCAAGAGGGCGGCCACGTGGGGTACGAGAAAGTCATATTTCTTCAAAATTTCTGCTATTCCGGGACGAAAAGTGGGCAAAGACTATTTTATTTCACATCACATTAATATTTACTAATTTATGATGCGGAGAAATTGCATAAATAAAAAATTCTGAAAATCCGTCCAAAAAATCGACCAAAAAATGTCGCTTTTGTAAATGACGTCACTGTGACGTCATCAAAGCGACCATCTTGGATTTTTTTACATTTTCTGGTAGATCTTGATCCAAGGGTATAGTGTGGTAAGTTTCAGCTACCTAGCTCAAGGGGTAAGAAAAATAATTAGGGAGAGGCCATATCGCCTCCCCTCCCAGGCCAGGATACGTCCCAAAAAGCCAAGGCCAGATAGGGTTAATACACAATGACTGCTATTTTCAGGACACACTAGATTGCCTCGACCATCTTTTGCTGATGAAATATATGTCTGAGTCGCACAGAAGAAAACATAGGTGAATATGTCGCTGGCAAATTATCACCGGCCAGTGGCCCGTCCGCCTGACAGCATAACCAAGTAACGTACACCGAGCACCAGTTGTTGCTTGTAAAACGCTAGAGGATCCGTTTGTATTGAATTGCTGTTGTAACAAATTGATGTTACTTTGGAAAATGAAAATCATTAACTTGAAAATAACAATTAGATGCAATATTGATGCACGTTCCGTGACTATTTCAGTAAAATGTGTTTAAAAATATCTGAAAACCTCGTCAATTTTCGGTAAATACGATATCACTTTGCAGCAAAATCTAACCCCAATTCTGCTTTCCTAAAAGATATAATGAGCTCTTATTATCATGTTTTTCAAATATTGTCTAAAGTGTCGATCATATTAACTAATTTGACTTCAGAACTGGATGTATTGAAAATAACCACAACCAGGATATTGGTAGCAATGTGAATTATTAAAAATAATATTTTGTTTAAATCCCAAGCAAAATTAAAATCTCGTGTACCAAAAATTTACAAGTTCATCAACGATTTTTGGAATATTTCATCTTCTGATATACACCGATTTCGCCTATCAAGGCAATCTATATCCTATGAATGTACACTTTCAGCTTTCTGTGGTTTGCTACTTTCAAGTTATTATACAGGAAGATCAATATGTTGCAGCTGCAAAAATGACACACTAGCGGATCCTTGAATACTAGATGATTTGTAACCGCGGATTTCTAGATCTACATCTGGAAAGACAGCGAGACAGACCTGTAGCGTCCTCTTCGATCTCGCGAGTTAAATTTAACCACGTGAATGTTAATCACCATCAGCAAGGTTGATTGCGTGTATATATAGGGTATATTTTCTTCATTCTATCAGAAATGTTAAATTTTGCTGGAAATTATTCTGATATTGGATGGGAAACAGAGACGATTTTTTTATGTTGGATCGATCTCTCCTGTGTGAGACAAGATATGGATATCTGGCCAATTCCACAGGAATCGGGAGCAAACTCGTCAAGCAAATTGTGTTTAGCTGAGATGGAAAGTTGCATCCTGAAGGCATATTCTGTTGTCGAGAAGGAACTCATATCAAACGATATTCGGTTATTTAAACAGGAATCCTAATAAATCAGTTCATATATCTTTGAACTCGGACACATGTCAGGGATAATGTACGTTCATCTAATTATAGACATAGATATTTGGTCAGGGAATTTATTGAAAATGGTAACTAGAAAGCTATCCAATAGATTATCAATGAAAAAATAGTAATGCTAGTGGCTGAAGTACATAAATCACACAACAAATTTTATATGGAGGCGATAACAGTAATTGAGAAATTCGTTTTCCAAGCGGGCCATACAACTGTTTTTGACAAATTCTAAATGCGGGTCCAGTAGTCCAAGAGCTGGGGAACTTTAATTGTACGTCGGAGGCCAAAAGGTTTGAGCAAGTTTTCTAGATCAGAATTTTGTGCTGGGTCTGAAAATGCGCGTCTTGGTGGTCAAAGCTAGCTGCTGCATTTTGGATGACAAACGCGATTTTTCGATATTTTGACCAAATTTTCAAACGAAATTGATAAAACGAATGTATAATTATCAAATATTTAACTGCGCCTCCATATTTGGCTCCAAATTGAAGGAGCTGAACTGGTTCAGTCATAAACTTGAGAAAAAGCCATATGTAATTGATTACCTGGGTTTCACGCGATCATTTCGTCCAAATAAGATCAAATGATCAAATCTATAAAGCATATCGTTAGAATTATTTCGCTGATATCTTTATTTCAACGGTTAAGTTATTTTCAGGCACAGAGAAAACTGACGACAGCAGCTGATTCAGCAATACCAAATACGGCCATTGCATCCGACTCTCGTGGCGAAATTTGCCCTAAAGTTACCCTATCTCCCATTTTCGGCGGAATCGAAACAAATTGTTGTATTTTTGCAGTGACAACATTTTGGCCCCATTATCTGGCTCATCTTCGCGAACAGAGAGCTGAAAACTCCAACAACCCGTATTTGGGTCATCCTGTATCAAACGAGGCACTTTATGTCTCAGTGACCGTCGAACTGACGTCACGTTAACGTCATGAACTCCAAAACGTCATTCTCGAAAACTTTCATTTATTTCATTTCTTTATTACCTTTTTGTATATTCAACACAATACAACTGTTTCTGTTGAAATGTAATAATTGGATGTCCGTTGTGGTAGACCAAAATGAGCAAAGCTTCTACGCAAAAGGAAATCTGAAAGTCAACAAAAGTACCATATTGACGATTAACATGCCCAATTATTAGCTTACATCACATTTTTGCTTCTTAGTGCAGGGGCATAATTCTTTGAGTATGTTTGTAAATTATTGGCAACATGCATTTCTTATAGATTGAAGTTGCCAGATTAAGAAAATTGTGGGTGCCAAGTTTTTTCCTGAGTTTGAAGTAGTTTGGTTTAACCCTTTTTGGCCTCGTTGAAAGAGGGTATGGAAATTTAGCGCTCTTTTGAACTTGTGGCAGTATCACCGGAATGACTAAAAATCGAGAGTCGAGACTTTCCAAGGTTTTAGAATATTTTATTAGGCTAATTTTAAGCCTATTGCTGAAATTCTAGTGATTAACCGTCATGCTTCAATTCAAAATAGCGCTCATGTAGGGGTATCCATAAATCGCGATTTTTCAGGTTCATCTAAAAGGCATTATTCTTAGTTCAGTGTGCAAGTTTGTTAATACCAAAGGATCTCGCTACAGAGCCTATGGCCTTGCGCATATTTTGAATATATTTGCATAATTTTCAGCTTAATATATGATGGTCCAATTTAAAATGGCGGACATGTGGGGTCATCTGAAAATCACACTTTTTCATGTTTTTCGCATAGTTCAATGCATTATTCTTAGTTCGATGTGCACATTTATCAAAACTGAGGGATCTTTAAGTATAGCTTAATATCTCCTTCCCATTTTGAATCTACTTACGTATCACTAAGATCAAGATGTGATGGTCAAATTCAAAATCGCGGCCTTATGGAGTCACCTGAAAATCAAACTTTTTCATGTTGCTCATATAATTCAAGGCATTATTCTTAGCTCATTGTGAAAAGTCACCAAATCTGAGAGATATCTAAGCATAGCCTACCATCTTGCGCCCATTTTGAGTTGATTTGCTTTTCTCCAAGATGAAGATATGTTGGTAAAATTCAAAATGGCGATCATATGGGGTCATCTGAAAATAATATTTTTTCATCGTGCTACTATAATAGCCAAAGGCATTCTTCTTTGTTCATTATGCAAATTTGTCAAAAGTGAACGATATCTAAAGATAGCCTAAGAGCTTTAATTAGGCCCATTTTGAACTAATTTACAAATCTCTACAATCAAGATTTGACATCAAATTCAAAATGGCGGCCTTATGGGGTCATCCGATAATCATATTTTGTTCATGTTTCTCGTTTTGTTCAAGACATTATTCTCATCCCACTGTGCAAATTTTTCCAAACCAAGAGATCTCTAAGTATAGCCTAACAACTTACGCTCGTTTTGGATCTATTTGCTTTTCGCCATGATTGAGATATGATGAAGAAATTCAAAATGAAGTTCACATTGGTTCCTCTGAAAATCATATATTTCATCTTGCTCGTATAGTTCAAGGCACTATTCTTAGATCATTGCGATAATATATCAGAACGGATGGATCTCTAATCATAGCCTAACATGTTACGCCCAGTTTGAATCTATTCATATATCCCTAAGTTCAAGATTTGATGGTCAAATTCAAAATGGCGGCCATATGGGGTCATCTAAAAATCATATTTTTCATGAGATTTGTTCAGTTCAAGACATTATTTTTAGCTCATGTTCCAATTGATCAAAATCGAGATATATCTATACAGAGCCCAACATCTTATGCCCATTTTGAAGCTATTTCCATATCCCTAAAATCGAAATATGATGGTCAAATTCAAAATGGCAGCCCTGCTGTTCCATGTTGCTTGTACAGATAAAGTCATTGTTCTTAGTTGATTGTGCAAATTTATCAAAACTGGAGGCTCGTGCCCACGTTGAAACTATCTGCTTATAGTCTTCAGATTAAAAATGATAGTTAAATTCCAAACGAGGTCGAGAAAAAAACATTATTCAAGAGTTTTCGTTGGCGACATTCAGAATTTGTCTATGATTAATTGTTCTAGAATTGCTCAATTAAGCAAGACTCAGCGCTTAGTTACTCCAGTATGCACACTAATTTACCTCATATGCCTTTTAGTTTCAATCGTGAATTTTAATACACATCTTTGAGAATAAATGCTGCAACTTGTGGGAAATCCGGCGAAATATGGCAGCCATATTTGACACCATATTGGACTTGGGGGTCACAATGGTATCCATTCTTAAGAATAACAACACTTCGTTATTTTACTCACATACTCAAGTAAATAAACAAAATAAACATAGTGTTATTGTGAGTTGATTGCGACCATAATACCTGTTTACAAAAATTGAAATTTTACTCATGACGAGCGGAGGCGTCTAGAGAAGCGTGTGTAGGTTTAGAGGAGGGGGAGGGGGGGGAATTTTTCCAGGGTCAGACTGCCAAACCCGACACCTATCAGCGAGCTAAGTGGCTTAATGTGTTTATACACAGACTTAGGTATCTGCGTATGAAACTCTAAAATAAAACAATGCAGGGTATCAATCTGAAAAATCAATAATTCCGAGAAAACAATATGTGGAATGACGATCGGAATTCATGACGTCACCATGACGTCAGTATGAGGGCTAGTAACACATAAATTGCATGGTTTGATACATCAGGGCCCAAGTACAGGTTGTTGAAGTTTCAGCTCTCTATATCGCGAAGTTGAGCCGGATTCTGGAACCAAGTCACCGTCTCTGCAGCAAAAAATTCACATTTAGCAGATTCTACTGAAAAAGGGGGTAGGGGTAACTTTATGGCGTATTTCGTCACAAGAATCGGGTGATCATGGTCATATTTGGTATTGCTGAATTCCCAATGGCTGTTGTCAGTTTTCTAAATGCATGAAAATGACCTACCTGTTGAAATACAGATCTCAGTGAGATAATTCTAGCGCTATTTTTTATGGATTTGAGAAATTTTAACCTCATTTTGGTCGGAATAATGGCGTAAGACCAAGGTAATCAATTACATATAGGTTTTCCTCAAGCGTATGCTTAGACCAGTTCAGCACCTTTATCTTGGAGCTAAATATGGGGGCGCAGTTAAATTTTTGGTAATTATATATTCATTTTATCAATTTCGTTGAAAATTTGGTCAACAATTCGAAAAATAGCGTTTTTCATCCAAAATACAGCAGTTTTGACCACCAAGACGCGCATTTTCATACTCAGACTCTGGTCTAGGCCTCCGACGTAGAATTAAAAGTGCCTTAGCTCTTGGACTACAGGAAACATTCAGTCATAATAAGTTGAACGGCAACCGAGAAAGTAATCAAATATTTAATTGTATAAAATTTATAAATGCCCCAAGTTAAGCTTTCGGTATCGCCAGCCGTCTTTCAATAATGCGAAATGAGAGCGTCATGTATTCTCTACCATCCAGAAGATAACTAATATAGAACAAGGGTCTAGCAGTACTGGTAAACCCTACATTTTCGATATATTACCAACTTCATGCAGTTAAGTAAATATAATGAACTTGGAGGCCTCCAAGGCAAATGAAAGATAACAAGCGAACCTAGAGACGCTTTAACAAATATCGCTGGAGTTCCAATTGCGATTTTTCATTATTATTATAACTCCTGGGTAGCATTTGTCTGCTGTTTGGAAACGTGTAACAAGAAAAATCATCAAACATATAATTATTCAAAGTGCAAAACTATGGATTATAGTCATATTAATGAAAACCCATGTAAAGTAGTACATGTACATGTAGGACTATGGCACTCATTTCTGCATGTTGCTGGTCATATGGGTTTTACACGGACAAATGTGCCGTCAATAATATTCATGAAGCCATGATTGCCAGTTCACGCAAATAAATATATAGTTTAGCGGCATTCACCGACGGATACTTCATCCGTGTCATGTACCAGTCCGCTTCACGATTCTCTGTAGATCTAGTAGATTTCTTCCCAATAGACCTTGAACCTGATCACATAACTGCGCAGCATTGTGGGAATAAGTGACGTATAAATCCACCATCTTTGGACTACACAGGGGCAAACTCTCATTCAGAACCCACTCTTATCTGATTTTTATTTTTATATTCCCACTACAGTTTTAAACATATTTGGTCAGGCTTCAAAAACACCAAATCAGTTAAAATCTAGCATGCTTTAGTTATTGTAAAAACAAACGTCAACAGCTGATTCTCCTTAAATAGTCGCTATATATAGGTGAAATATTGCTGAACGCGACTTTAAATTTAATTCTCTCTCTCTCTCTCTGTCCCTCGTCAAATAAAATTGCGTGGATAACAGTAGTGAGAATGAAAAACTCTCAGAGAAGAGCTCGGTTTAGCGCCTCGACTTTATGATATAGTTCAGCCTGTTAACCCTATCTGGCCTGGGCTTTTTGGGACCTGTCGTAGCCTGGGTGGGGGGGGGGGCCGAAATGGCCCCCCTTAATTATTTTTCTTACCCCTTGAGCTAGGGGGCTGAAACTTACCACACTATACCCTTGGGTCAAGCTGAACTACGATATCCACGAAATTTTTAAGAAATATGAAAAAACGTCACTTTTCTGGGATCCACATGGCCGCCATCTTGAATTTACCCATGATCCTCTCCTCGGGGGGCCATGCAAATGGGCTCAAAATGACCCCAATATGATACACTATAAAGTCACAGAGTTGCCGCTCTCAATTTTTTGTCGTTCCGGGGATAGAGCAGAAAGTTTGGTAGGGAGGCCAATTCGGCCCCCCCCCCCACCAAGGCAGGTAGGGTTAAATAGAGTTAAATTTCGGTCACTTTGACTTTCATAGCCGTTTTCGTATCAGTAATATGATTGAGCTGTCTCCGCGAGATTGGGGACTGTCGGCCACGTGATTTGAGCTCTCTGACAGCTATACAATAAGCTTGATAAGAAGCAAAACATCATTTGTTGCAATATTTGTACCCCGATGTAATATCGTAGTTCAACCGATTCAGAATAGGATCGCCCGATTACTGTCTCCGTCCGACTTCACTGGCCAAGCTGACGAAGAGTAAAGTGGCAAGCCACAAAGAAAAAACTTCATTGTAGTTGTTGAATTTCAGTATATTGAAATGGAAACACGTCGTCCGCTGATTTTCAATACATTGAAATTCGAGGCTTATGGTTGGTTGATTTTCAATGTACTGAAATTATGCACACGGTAGAAAGAACATGTTGTCTAGCGGTGTTATGTTTCTTTTGTTTCTCGGCAACGACGTATTGCAGTTGCCCATGCCGATGCATACAACGTACCTCATGCCAACAAGAGAGGTAGTTTGCCTAGGAAGACTTACTTTGTGCCAAAATGGAATGAGCGAAAAGCGAAAATATCTTTCGTATGCAAAAGAATGCGTCGCCATGCCCCATATAATCCCACAGCGCTAAGTTACGTGGACGATATTTCTGAGGCGCTGCCTGTATTATTGCCATGAGGATGCGTGTGTTATTATTCCGATAATTACAAAGGCCTAACATGGTCAGTATATAGATTGGTGTCAATTAAGACTACCTATTGTATTCTCGTCAATATACCAGGCTCTCTTGTGCAACATTGGCAGAAAAGAACATAAAAATCTATATAATATCCCAGTTTCATTATGTTGGTCTCCATGTTACATCTTTCTTCCGAACTACTCTCATACATATTAATTTTACAGCCACTGGAACCTCTTGACAAGGCATGAAAGTCCTGCTTGTCTACGCTGACGATAGCAAGAGTGATATCGATATATATCACATTAATT